>RCUC01126380.1:0-46287 GCA_003697995.1 Taxidea taxus jeffersonii
GGAGGGGGAGGTGCTCTGACTTGGAGGCACTAGGGGGTCTCTCTCCCAGTTTTGCCCTCTTACACTTGGATCCAAGGGCAGGGAGCCCCGGTCCACCCTGGCTGGAAAGCCCTGGGATCTATCCCCTCTACGTATTTATTCTCTTCCCACAGATCTGACACCTTGCCCTTCCTTTGCCTCCTTCCCTCCAAGTCTCGAGTGTGGAAACCGGGCCCAAGAGTAGGAAGGAGCCTTCCCCCCTCCCCGCCCCCCGCAGACCCCTGCTATCCAGCCGAGGGCTCAGGAGAGCCCATCCCCCCAGTGCTCCCCTACCGCCCCCCACTGTTGGTGTCATTTTCCACCCGGGCCCTACGAGGTCCTATGAGGTGTGCGAGCCCTGGGAAATGCCAGGCTGACACGTGGGTCTGCATTCCTGAGTCACCACAGCAGTGACGACATTTTATTAACCACTCAGAGCAGGGACTGTGTACCACGTGCAGTTAGGCCCTTTACAAGTGTGAGTTCATCAAATGCTCGTAAGAGCCCAAGGAGGTGAGGACCATTACTGGCCACAAGCATGGATAGGGAAACTGGGGCACAGAGAGGTTAGGGAGTAGCCCCAGGGTCACACAGGCTGTGACCAGAACCCAGCAGCATGTTGCAGTCTGTGCCCTTGGCCTCCACGCTGGCAGTTCCTTCAGAGAGGCGGTCTGGTCTGGCCACTCCAGGGGACCTAGTGACAGGCTGTTCCTCCCTCCACGCTCCCAGTCCCGCTGACAGTCCCATCTGGGTTGCTGCCCACGCCCCACATCCTCAAAGCTGACAAGCTGAAAGCCATTCCCCCTCCCCCCATTTTAGACCCTGCCCACCCCCACAGCCTCCCGCTGCCTCCCCTTCTCGGGATGCGCATGGAACTCGTTCAAAAAGAGACACTGGGAGTGACAAGGGCCACCGATGATTACGTGGGGACCGCAGGTGTGAACAGGGACCGCACAGCTGGCGGGAGACACAGCCAGCCTACTTCGCCCCCGTTGCAAAGACACAGAGCGCTGGGGCTGCATCTCCGCTGGCCTTCCCTCGCAGCGGTGGAATGGGTGCACCTAGAGTGATGGGGGCACCCCTGACATTCTTCCCTCAATGGGCCTCGGGGCCTCCCGACCCAGTGTCTGTCCTGCCCTTCCCAAATACGGCGGAGCCACTGGCCACAAGCCTGGGCAGATCAAAGGTGAGGGAGGAGGGCAGAGGCTCCACAAAGGAGCAAGCTTGGGGTCTCTGGGACCTGCCAGATTCAAGTCCAGATCCCACTCTGTCCTTGGACACCGGGAGGCCCTGAGCCAGAGCCTCGATCGCCTGTCTGTACATGGGGACAACAGTGCCAGTTCACAGAGCTGCGGCGAGGAAGAAGTGATCGGTTTGAAGGGAACGTCGATCCCGCCCTCCCTCAGGACCAGGGAGGAGCAGACGGGGCGTCGAGGGCACGAGGAGGGTGTGAGGCCACCGCAAGGAGCCGCTCCGTCTGGGCTGCTGTTTATTCAGTACAGGCCCAGGGCCCGGCCCTACCCGAGGAAGCGGCTGAGCCGGGAGAAGCGAATGAACAAAGGCCACTGGGGAGTGAGTGTGGACAGGGCTGGGGCTGGCACACGGCCACTGCCCCCAACCTCGGTGGCCTGCCCCCGGCCCCCCCACGCCGGCAGGCTCCAGGAGGGCCCGGTGCTGGTGCCCACGGGGAATGGGTCCCGGACTGCCTGCCACCTCCAGCCCCTCCTCCTCTCTGCGTCCCCACTCTCCTTCCTAAGGCAGTTCCAGGGGTCAAGCTCTCCATCTGGCTGGGGAGGCAGGGAGGGGAGGGGGGGTCCAGAGTCCAGGTCCCAGGCCGCGGGCCCAGGGACTTTCCTGAGCAGGAGCCTGGGGTCGCTGTGCTAGGACAGAGGAGCAGGGAGGCAGGCGCCCCAAGCCAGCAGGCCTTTATGCGGGCGGCGGCCCCGCCCCCGCTCCCATGCTCCGTCCTCCCACCCCCTACCCCCCAGATCCACACCCCACGGGGGCACTCAGGAGTCACACCAGCTCCCACCCTTGTCCAGGGGCCCGGCAGCCCCTCGCGCGTCCCTAGACGGCTCCCCGGCTGCCGTGTCCTCGTCGTCTTCGTCCTCCTCGTCCTCCCCGTCGGTGAACTCGTCCTGGCCGAGGCCGTAGGCCAGCGTGGTGTGCGCCAGGTCCACCTCGATGGGGAAGACGTCGGCGTCGCGCAGCACCGCGTAGCAGTCGTTGTAGTACTTGGACATGGTGGACACGAGGCGCTGCAGCTGGAACACGATGTCCTGGACTGGGGCAGACGGGCACATGGGTGTCGGTGGAGAAGCCCCACCCCCAGGCCTGCCCGGGCCCACTCCCTGCCCCCTGCCCCAAGGCTGCGTAGCACGTGTGACCCCCAGGATGCAGGAGCGGGCAAGGCCAGGGTGGCCCAGCCCAGCGCAGATCTTGTGGATGGCACCCGCTGCGCCCCCAGGGCACGGGCCAGTCCCACCCAAGCCAGACCCCAGGCAGGGACTGAGGGGGGCGCTCCTGCCAGAGCTTTCCATCTTGGGTCAGACTCAAAGCTCTCCCATGGCGGGGCCTTGGAACCGCATGTAGGTTCCTCACCTCTCGGGGCCTCCGTTTTCCCAGCTCTGAAAGAGGGAAAAGGCGGTACCCACCCATCCCAGCCCAAGGGTGGCAGCGGCCGGGGGCTGGGCACGCATGTCCGGCCCCCCGTGCCCACCTAGTCCCCTCACCGTGCTTCTGGTCTAGCAACTCCATCTTCTCCAGCACGTCCTTGCGCATCTGGGAGAAGCGGGCGCGGGCCTCCTGGCGACAGCGCAGGATCAGGCGGTACTCGTAGTTGCCAGTGCTCACGCGGTACAGGGGCTCCCCCAGGGCCTGGGGCGGGGGAGGGGGCGGGGAACACATCAGGACTCTGGCAGATGGGAAGGTGGGGAGGGGGAGCCCGCTGTGGGACAGACACCAGCTCCCAGCGCCACACCACACCCATGGCCCCCCACTTCTGATTGCCAGAAGCACTTATTCTTTGTGAAGAAAACAAAAGACCATACCCGTTAATAATGAACACTTAGTGCTAAGGGGAATCATTCTGCCATCAAAAATATTAAAAACGTAGAGGATCAGAAATGCCACTTAGGAGTGAGGAAAGTCAACCTCGCCAAGCCTGGGGGAGCGGCCCCGCAGCAAGATGGCCAGCACTCAGAGGCCCAGGGGGGCCGGGGTGGGAACGGACAGCCCCACACTTCCAGAAACAAGAGCTCAGCCAAATGCCTGGGCCTCTCCAAGGTTGGCCTGAGCCACCCGGTGCCCCTGGCAGCCCCCGGACATTTGTGGGCCTCTGTGAGTCAAGCTGAGGAAGGTGTGTACACCCCAAGACTTTCCAGCACCAGGGCCACCCCCCCCGTCACCCCTGAAAACTCACGATGCAGCTGTACTCCTCGTCGTCCATCTCCTTCACCTTCAGGCAGTAGGACTGTGTGGGACAGCGAGGCCACGATGTCAGAGGGGCTGCACCTCCTGGGTGCCCACCCTGATGCCCTACTTCTTTCCATGCCCCACAGGACCCCTAAGCCCTGCCTGGGGGTGGCCATGCCAGGCCTGGGCCCTGCATGCCCTCAACTGGGATAGGCTGACACCTTTCCCGGGGGCTGGCACCTCACTCGGACTAGCCCTTGCCTGGGGAGGCCCAGGGCGAGGGGGCAGCATGCAGGAGAGGGCACTCATCTGGGAGGATGGCAAGGGCCTGAGAAACAGCCCAGTGTGTACCAAACTCAAGTCCCAAGTAATGCTCTGGGTTGAAATGGACTCCATGGTCAAAAGAACGTGGGAAGGCCCTTGAAGAGTCACGTGGCACACAAGCCTGTCAAAGGCTCTGAGAAGTCCTGCAGCAAAGGAGCCTTGGCTGGCTTGTTGGGGCATTTCCCCTCAGCTCCTCTATCAGAATTTTTATTTCAGCATAAAACTCAATAATGTCCAGGGACGCCTGGGCAGCTCAGACGGGTTGGGTGTCTGACTCTTGATTTCAGCATAGGTCATGATCTCAGGGTCATGAGACTGAGCCTTGCATCAGGCTCCACACTTAGCACAGCGTCTGCTTGAGATTCTCTCCCTCTGCCCCTCTTCCCACTCATGCACTCTCCCAATAAATAAGTAAATAAATAAAGTAAAATCTAGGAAATAAAAACTCAGTAACGTCCCTTGGCACCCACTTTATAACCACTGACCCATTGTAAAAGTGACCCCCCAAATCCCAAGGGGTCAGAGGGGTCCAGAGTGAGCGCTCTGCCTACCCCAGGCTCCCAGAGGCTCCTCTGAGCAGTCGGGGAAGGGTCTAGGCTGCTGCCCAATTGCCCAGTACTTCCAGGTCCCCGGTCCCACATCCTCCATCAGACATGACAGAGGTTCTGGCCCTGTCCTGCTTGCCAGCCTGTGGCCAACTGAGGGGAAAATCTCTAGGTTGGTTCTCTCCCCAGCGTGCCAGACTCGTCCCTCCCCAGGGGCTGGAGACCACTCACTAGGTACTCAAACTTCACATCCAGGTACTTCTTGATGGTGAGGCGAGTGTCTGGGATGGCTTTGTTGAGGTACGTGTTCAGATCTGTCAGCATCTGGAAGGGAAGGGGGGGCAGACGCTTGGTCCCCCGGGGGGCAGGGGTTAGGCGTACCAGTGTGACGAAGACAGCACTGACCCAGAGATCCCTCTATGGGACCCAGGTGTCAGAGCCAAGGGGCCCCCTCGGATAAGTCTGTTCACTCAATGGTGAGAGGACAGGCTGGGCCCAGGTGCGGCCAGGGCCAGAAACCAGCCTGGAGGTCAATGCCGAGTGAGGCCAGGGAGGCAGAGTGACTAACCCACAGTCAGCCGTGCAGGTGACCAAGCCAGAAGCTACGCCCACTGACTCCAGTCCAAGCCCCTTCTGCACGCCACACTGTCCCCTCCCTGCCCTCACATGCTCACACACACACACACACACACGCCCGGCACGACCTACCGGCTTGATGGTTTTCAGCAGCCGAATGCCAAACTTCTCGATGCTGCGGTGGGCGTCGGCGAACTTCACGAAAGCCTCGCTCGCTGCCGGCTGGGGCTCCCGCACCCCGATGACGGAGAACACATCCCCAAAGGCTGCAGGACAAGTCTGCCCTGAAGGCTGTCCCTACCTGACCCCTTCATGGGGAAGCCAGGGATTTGCTGGGGAGAAGCAGGGCAGGGGGCGTGGCAGCCTGAAGGCCAAGGTCTGCATGAAGTCTATGTCCCAAGGGAGGTGGGTCCGCACCGGAAGACAGTTGGGTCTGTACCCCCAGGGGAGCTGGGTCTATACCCAAGACAGTAGCCCTCATTCCCCAGAGTGACCAGGCCACGTGGATAGAAGGCTCAGTCAAGGCTGGAGAGGCTGGCATTGCCTGACAGCAGAGCATTGGTCTGCGAATCTGGTGCTGGGGTCTAAGGCCGGCTCTGCCCGCAGGAACTGGCTGACCATTTCCTCGACCTGGGGCTTTATTTTCCCAGCTGTAAAATGGGGCTAACTGTAGCTGCCCTGCCCAGCTAGCAGACTTGTAGGAAATGAGGGCACAAATAAGGAAGGCTCTATACATTGTCAAGGGCAGTAGAGGTAAGATGGGGCAGGGCCCAGACGAGGGATTGGGCCCCACCGATGACCAGCTGGTCCAGATGTTCCCTACTGGCCCCCATTACTGCTAGCTCCTGGCATCCAGAGAAGGCTCAGCCTAAACTTGGCCTGACATCAGATGCTGTGGTGTCTGCCTGAGTGTGGAGGTGATGAAGGCCCCGGGCGGGGGTGGGGGGGGTCAGCCACACTCTCACTGTATGGGGAAGCACGGGGCTCAGAGGGGAGCAAGGGTCTTCCCGGGATCATACAGCGCGTCTGGGGGCGCCCTTACCCCGGTGTGTCTGTGACAGCTCATAAAAGGCCCGGAGGAGGTTCTTGGTGTGTTCTGTCATTCCTGTAGGAGAGACCCAACCGAAAGGGGACGGGGACACATGGCGGGACCACAGCGGCCCCCAGGACACAGCCTCCAACCCCACCCCAAGGCCGTCACTGTTCCTGAGCTCACTGGCTTCTCCCACAGCCCCACTAGGGCCCAGGGTGGAAGGCTTAGCCCCAGGCCCCGCGCCACCCAGGAGGAGCCCCCGTCAGAAGGAGAGCCAGGGCTCGGTGGGGGCAGGCGGTGAACAAGGCCTCCCACAGGCCATTTCTCCAGGAGAGAGTCGGGCTCGAAGAGACCCCCACTGCGTTTACATGGGCTATTACTGGCATTTTTTAAGGATGTGTATTAGTTTCATAATCAGAAAAAGTATGTCTTAAGAGGCTTTTTCTTAAGAACTCCTGACGGCCGCTGTCCTAGGATGTCACGGGCTGGCCTTCCTGCCCCTGCTGCCACCATCTCAGAGCTGGGCTGTGGCGGTCTGCCGCGGGCAGGGCCTGTGCCCAGTTCGCTTCTCACCTTTATACAGCTCAGCGGTCCGCTCCAGCTCCTCCAGCCTCTTCACAAGCCCGTCTGGGGGGTTCGGAGAGAAGGGGAGGCCAGTGAGCCCCGACGAGCACAGGGGAAGGAGAGAGCCGGGGGTGGCCCGAGCCTGACTTGGGAGGAGCAAGGCAGCCCCCAGAAGAGAACCAGGCCTGGCAGGGGACGGGGTCCCAGGGAGGGGGAGCTGTCACCTCGGCTGGGCTTGGGAGAGTTTGGGGGCAGCCCGGGGTACCCAAACCACAGGCACGTCAGGGACAGGCAGGGTGGCCCCTGGGCCACCCCCGAGGTAAGTCCCCACCCCAGCAGGCTGGGGCCCATCTGAGGGGCAGAAAGGGGACGATCATTTATACATTTATACATTATACAAAGTCACCAGTGAAAAATGGCTGGGCCATCCCCACGGCCCCGCCTGTGGGTGGCTCCCAATGGCCACGCAAAGGCAGGCCCTGCTCTAGCAGCCCCCCGCCCCCGCCCCGACCGTGCCTCTAGGACAAATCCTGCTGAGAGCCAAGGAGGAAGGCCGTCAGAGTGGAGCCGGAGACAGGAGTGGTCTGGCCAGCCTCTGTGCAGGCGTGACGCGGGGCTTAGTGCGTGAGAAACATATGTGACGGCTCAGGACGGAGAACCGCCCGGGGAGGGCCCTGAGGCCAAG
Source organism: Taxidea taxus jeffersonii (assembly GCA_003697995.1). NCBI lineage: Eukaryota > Metazoa > Chordata > Mammalia > Carnivora > Mustelidae > Taxidea > Taxidea taxus. Next base: position 7,160 of record RCUC01126380.1, read on the forward strand.
CTCGCACTCGACCCGGCCTTGGCCATCATCCTCATTCGCTTCACAGAGGTTCTCAAGCACCTTCTGCCTGCCGGACCCGTGGCAGGCCCACAGAATGGCCTTGATGAGCCCACGTCATGCCCTTGAGGCTCGCGGTCCAACAGAGGAGACAGTGGCCAGGCAACGAGTGGGGTGACCCAAGGGGCTGTCAAGGGCGAGCGAGGTGGGAGCAGCTGCTTCCCCTCAAGGGCTCAAAATGGGAGCAAATGGACTGCAGGGCCCGGGGCCAGCTTCTTGGATCATGGGAGGGAGGGCCCCTCCAGCAGTGAGGGGACGGCGGACCTCCCACCTCCCCACTAGGAGCATCAGTGGCCACCTCAGGGCAGGGTCAGTGCAGGGCAGGGTCGGTGCAGGTGTCAGTGCCGGTGGCTTCCTCACGTGGTGGCCCCTCAGGGCAGGGCCTGCCTCACTGAGACCAGCCACTGTGAGCCAGGACTCACACTCAAGGCTCCTTGCACACAGCTCGGTCCTCCCTCCCTACCGGCATCTGGGGCAGGGACTACTTCCCTCATGGTCTGATAAGCTGAGAGACAACCTGCCCGATGGCACACAGCCGGGGGGGGGGGGGCCCTCTGCCCCCCGCCCCCGTGTTGACCTGAGCCCTGGTTTTCTGAGCGGGAGGCGGGGAGGGGAGTAGAAGGCGAGCTTGGGCAAGGTGGCTGAGTGTCAGGCAGCAGCCTTGTGGGCTCCACGGGGCAGGAGGGAGCATCGCTGGGTGGGGGGTGGGGGGTCTTTAGGAGCTGGGCCCCTGGCTGGCCCCCAGGCGCTGGCTCCCCAGAGCCCTGGCCCCCTGCCAGCCTGGCAGGAAAGGAGCCACGTAAGCGCCCGCTGTTGTTTTTAGCTGGGTCATGGGACATCATGACAGCTTCAATTTTAGAAACCCTATTTAAGGCTGGGGAAATTGCAAGGTTTGGGGGGAAAAACACAACAACCAGTTCTAATTTCATCTCAACGCATGGTAACTACAGTAACAGGGATTTATAGGCACCAAGAAGCTGAAAATAGCAGCCGCCACTTCTGTACCCCACCCCACGGCCCCCCCAATGAAGCCCAGTGCGCCCAGCTGAGCCCACAATATATATAGGCATTTAAATCCAGCCCCCACACAGGCACAGCAGAACTGCTATTTATAAACTCGGGCTGGGGAGGGTGGGAGCAGGACCAAGTGTTTTACTGGCCACACACATGCGTGGGTGTGAACGTGCGTGTCCCGTGGCTTCTCCCCACCCCCTACCCCAGTCCTGGCCAGGAACCTCTGCGACAAGGGCAGCAGCGCCACCTCCTGGAGAAAGGCAGGGAGCTGGGGATGCGCTTAAGAGGGCCCATGGTAGCTGCCGGCTCTGTGACAGCAGCTGGGGACAGTGGCAAAGGAAGGCGCAGGCGCAGGGAGCTGGACATCTGTCTCATCTGTGCCCTGGGCTTGAGGGCCGCTGGCTGCAGGAGGCCTTGGCTAACTGCCGCGGACGCTCTGGGGGTGCAGAAGGTGACCATTGGCCCACAGGCAGCAGGACCCACATCAGCAACACGGGTGGCCATGGTGCCCCTCAATCTGGAAGCCTAGGCCTGTGACCCTGTCCCCGGGGCGCTGGGCAGGAGGAGAGGACTCACCGTTGCACAGGATGGCCCGGCTCAGGCCCAGGGCATCTGCAGTCCCCGAACTCATGTTCTCCACCAGGCGATGCTTTACCTTCTTCAGCACTGGGAGCAGGGCAGAAAGGGTCTCAGTGACAGAGCGTGTGCAGCTGGGCCGTTGGCCCGCCCCTGCCCCAGCTCATCTCCTCACGATCAGCGACCACAGGGACCAAGGGGGCTGCACTGAGCTCTGGTGACTCTGAGGACAGCCCTGGGGCAGAGGTCACGCTGGACCCCCTGCCCTAGTCGTTCTCCACGAGGGCGGTGCTGGGAGCTGGAAGGAGGTGAATGTGTAAAGTGCCAACAGGCAAACCAGAGCCTCTTCTCCCACCTCGGAGCAGAGGTGCCATCAGCGACAAGTGACCTTGGACCCCAGACTCAGTTACTGTATACATGGCCACATATGGAGTCCTGGAAGGGGACCGGGATGGGACCAAAGGGGTTTCTACGGAGCACCTCCATCCAGGACACACTTGATCTTAGCCTCTCTCCCTAAAAACCAGGACGTGGCTGTGGCCCTAGGGTGGAGGGAAAGTGTGTTGGGCTCCAGAGCCAAGGGACCTGGGTATGCGTCACCCACGGGACACAGCCCTCTCTGGGCCTCAGGCCTTGATGCGGAAAGAGGCAGCTGGTCCAGAGGACCTCGAAGCTGCAATGCCCAAGCTCTGGAGTCTAAAGCTTCTAAAGATCCAAAGCCCAGCCCCCCTAGCAGGAGGCCACCTGTCCCGGGGAATGCCGTGGGAGCAAGGGCTGGCCAGTGACGTCCAGCTCAGACCTGGAGCCTTCCTGGGAGCAGGCAGGTGGGAGAGGCAGCCAGGGCCACGTAAGGGAGTGTTGGGGGGCAGGAGGCACCATGCCTCACTATAGAGGCTGCCCTCCCTTTTGGAAGGGGGAAGGGCTGGCCTATAAGGGACAACCATAGGGCAGTCAGAAGAGGTGGCCCTGGGAGAGGACTGCAACATGGGACAGATTTCTTGGAGCAGCTGCAGGAGAGCACCCCGGATACTCCCCCAGGCCCTTAACTTGGTCAAAAGCCACATAACTCTTGACACACTGTCACAGAAATGCAGAAAAGGGGCTTGGGCCTATGAGGCCACAGGACACCACTGTTCTGTCCCCACTTACCAATGTCCAGGGACATGCCCTGCTTGGGGTCCGCCTGTAGCTTGTTGTAGTGGATAGTCACCTCCCCCTGGAAAAGAGGAGGGTTGAGGAGTCTCCTGGGTCCCCAGCCCCTTCCCTGGGGAAGCCTGTGTGCCCCAAAATTTGTGGTCACAAGGGAATCCTGAGCTCTGGGAGGGGCCCCAAACCAACCATGAATTCTGCCACACTGGGCCAAGGGCTGTGACCAGGCCATGCCTTGTAACCAGTTTGTTCCCAGGTCCTTCCTTGTCCCACTATGTGCCGGGCCCTGCAGAACCAGCAGGGACAAGGGCAGACACGGTCCCTGCTGTCACAGAGCTCAGAGCCCGCTGTGCTCCAGCGAGATCGGGTGCCCTGCGCTCCCCCACCCCACGCCCCACTCCAAGCCCTCGCTGTGCCAACAGCGGCGCTCTAAGTCACCCCAGGCTCAGTACCTCCCTACTAACACATCTGCGTGCTTTCTCTGTGCCTGGTGCTGGGATGCCAGGGAGCAGGTAGAGGATAGCCCACAGCCCCTAGGGCCCAAGCCAGCAGAGAGGCTGATACAAATCACTTTCTACAATAGAAAGAGACGTGCTGGCCTTCTCCTGAGAGGTCTTCCTCCACCAGGGGAGGCCGCCAAGGTCACTCTCATCCATGCAGTCCTAAGACCCTTGAACTTGGGCTGGAAGCCATTCAAATACAAATCAGGATTTCCAAAATGAGCCCTGGAGGGAAATCAAAATGACCTGATGCCATCAGAGTCAGGGGCAGAGGCAAAAGGCTCTCACAGGCTGTGGCGGAAGTGTGCTGCGGGGACCGTGACAGGCGGCAGCTGAGGGCAGCGGGACTCAGACCTGAGTGCTGGTCCAGCTGGGTGACCAAACCAAATCCCTTTCTCCCTCTGGGTGGGGGTAAACGGGGACCTAAGCCCTGCCTGCAGCCAAACACGGGAGCCGGGAGAGCCCTGCGTTAGTGTCAAGGCTGCGCACATACAAGAGGACCTCTCGTCTTGGTGGGCAACATGGGGGGGCTGGCGTGAGACGGGCCTCAGATGAGTACACATGTGAGCGCTGAGGAAGGGGCCACAGGGGACACACCCCCGGCCCCTGGTCTGTGCCAGGATGAAACACCGTCCACCTGCTTCCCAAGAGAGTTCCTCTGCCCGAGAGGGCTGCGCCGGGCCGGGAATATCCAGGTTGGGTGGGGCAGAACAGGAGTATAAACAGGAGAGGGCGGAGAAGTCCTGGGCTAAGGCAAGAGGGACAGGCAGGGACATTGGTGCCAGGTCCCTGAGACACAGAGGATGGACAGGGGTGAGGAGAGGTCTGGAAGGATGGGGTGAGGGAGCCAGAACACTCAGCCAAGCTCAATTTACAGTTGGGACCCCTGACTTGAAAAGCTCAAAATCGTCCAATGGCTTTGCAGGTCCTTTGCCATTTTGGTTTCCCAAGTCACTAGCAGCAAAACCTCTAAAAAATGGCTAAAGGGCTACACCCTTGCTTGTGAGTGGTCAGAACGCTGCCTGCCATTGGTGGGGGAGGGGACTTGTGGGGCGAGACCTCGGCCCGTGGCAGCAGGGGTGGAGTGTGGGGAGCAGGGACCAGCCACACGTGACTGTGGTCTGCAGAACAGAGGACCTGCAGCTGGAGTGCGAGCTGCCGCAGAGCCCAGAACTTTCCCTGGAGGTCTGTGAGCCCAGGAGGACCCAGTGAGCAGAAAGCTCCTACAGGGATGAGGAAAGGGGGCTCCTCTTTCCCTACTACCCCTCCGAGGCCTGGCATGGCCCGACTGACATTACCGGGTGTCTGTGGACCCCGGCAGGTTCCCCTTGGACTTCTAGCTTCAGCTCCAGCCCTGAGCGGGTACAGACTGGCTCACCCTGCGGCACGGTTCCCAATCCGACAGCAACCCTGGGAGCTGAAGGACAGGGGACCGGAAGGTGCCCACTCTCCCGCCAAGGCACTACAAGTCCTGGAGCGTGAGCAGTATTGACCGGATGTGGGGGACGCTGTGGGAGGCTGGACTGTGGCCCGGACCCGGGTGTACCAAGGGGACAGCTGAGAAAGGGCCCGTCCCCTTCCAGGCCTGCGGGGGCTTCTGACAGGCTGGGTGTCATCGAAGCGGCGTGGCTGCCTGTGACCCCCCTGCCCCCGCCCGTGGCAGCCTTACCTTCACCTCCTGAATCATCTTTGCCACTTCTACCTTGGTTTTGCCCTTGATTGACCTGCCATTGACACCGGTGATCTCGTCGCCAGCTGCCACAGTGCCGTCCAGGGCCGCTGGGGTGTTGTCAAACACCTGGGGGTGCAAGGGAGGGCGGGGTGGAGACAGTGGTCCCTGTGCCCCGACCAAGGCCGGGCTGGGCCAGCCCTCACGCACCCAGGCGAGCGTGTGCGCCTCCAAACGCAGTTCCTTCACAGATTTCCCCCCCAATGCTTAAAGCCCCAAAGGCCCTCTGGTCAGTTCCTGTGCCTCATCTCAGTCCCCAAAGAGCAAGGACTCCACCGCGCATGTGAGGCCCCCTCCCAGGGTCTGGGTCTGCAGTCACTGCAGCGTGAGGCAGGTGGGCCTGCCCAAGCACAGATGCGCAAGCGCAGCTCAGGGCAAGGCAGGGGCCCGGGGTGGGGTGGGGGAGGCGCACAGTTAGGCCGTGAACGCGTGTGCAGAGATGGGCAAGAAGACGGAAATCATAGCCAGACAACGGCCACTAGGACAGACACCTAATTATTAGCAGTGGTCGTCTGGTACCGTCTTCCCTCTCCTTTACCTTCAGTTGCTAAATTTCCGACACAAACCATGTAGAAAGAACATCTGATACTGTTTCACATATGTAACATTATAAGGAAGAAATGAAAAACCTGAGAGGACAGTTTCTTCCCATTACCTTCTAGGATCACACTAAAAACACAATCATTATTATTTTTTAGAAATTTATCTGAGAGAGTGTGTGTGCACACGTGCACGCATGTGAGCACGAGCAGGGGGAGGGGCAGAGAGGGAGAGGGAGAGAATCTCAAGCCGACTCCCCACTCAGCCCTGATGCAGGGCTCGACTCCAGGACCCCGAGATTACAACCGGAGCCAAAATCAAGAGCTGGATGCTCAACTGACTGGGCCACCCAGGCACCCCAATATTTTTTTTTCAATGGTAAAGAAGACAATGAGAGGGTCTACATGTCCTTGGAAGATGGATAGCAGGAATCCAAAGGCCTATGGAGGGGCTTTAGGAAGAGAGATCTAGTCTTTGCTGGAAACTGCCAGTGGGTCAGGAAGTGGACCTCTGGAAACAGCCACGGGTGGGCAGAAGGCAAGGTGTAGAAAGTAAGGAAAGGACTCAACTCCGGGTTCCCTCCCCATCCACAGAGTCGTCCATCACTACCCCTTCTCCATAGACGATGGAGGTGGTTTCCCCAGAGGAGCTCCTGACTCAGGCCCAGGGACCAAGGGAGGCAGGAGAAAGGCACCGGACTGGAGAGATTTGGGTTTAGCGAGTCCCCAGCTCCCTACCCCAGTGGGGACCCAGAATGCCAGCAGCCAGGCCTACTGCCCTTCCCCATGGGAGACTGGAGGCCACTGCCCTGAATGGCTCATCGGCAGAGGCCCGTCTATGTAGACACCGGGAGATTTCCCCCCACAGCTCCTCTGATGCCTGACCGCCCCACAGGGAAGCCCCCCAGACACGGCCTGTACACAGATCCTCAACTACCTAGCATATGGCGGTGATGGCTCACTTGCCCCGGAAAGACAGGCGAGGATTACCGGGCACTTGGGAAAAGGGCCCGTATGAAAAACACTTACACAGAGAAAAGGAACCAGAGGAAGCAGAAACGAAGTAGGAGCGATATAAAAACAGAAAGAAAAGCACAATTAACGTCTTCAAGGTGATTAGAAAAAGAACAGGATGATATAAAAGGATCAATTCAAAAATAGGGGGGTGCCTTGCTGGCTCACTCCATTAAGTACCTGACTTCGGCTCAGGTCATGATCTTGGTGTCCTGGGATCGAGCTCTGCGTTTGGCTCCTTGCTCAGCGGGGAGTCTGCTTCTCCCTCGCCCTCTCCCCACCTCCCCACACTCGTGCTTGCATGCACCCTCTCTCTCAAATAACCAAATAAAATCTTTAAAAAATAGAAAAAAGGAAAAATCTTAGAAATGCAAATTATAACTGAAATTTACAATGTCAAAGAAGTTAGGCAGCCAAGCCGAGGAAAATGAAAAAGACACGGGCAATCAGAAAAAAAAGAGAAAGAAAAGTATTAGAAGATCATTTCAGGAAGCCCAGCACTAATCAACAGGAATGCCACGAGAGGGAACAGAAACCAGAGAGCAAGATCCCCTCAAAGAGCTAACACTAGAAACTTCCAGCACGGAGAGAGACATGAGGGTCCCTGAGGGACACGCCCTCTGAGGCTCCAACACAAGACAAAGACCTGTGCCAAGAACCATCATCGTGACCCTTCAGAATGCCAGGGACACAAGGAAATTCCCAAGGGTCTTGAGAGATCAAGGATAAAAGAAATTACAGATAAAGGGTCACACATAAGAAGAGTACCATCAGACATAACAACAATGCTGACAGCATAGATAATGAAAGGATGCCACTGAATTTCTAGGTGAAAATTATTTTCAAACTTGGCATTCTTTTTTTTTTTTTGATAGCCATTCTTGATCTGTCCAAGTGTCGAGTGGAAGGACTAGGAGGATAACAGCAAAGACAGGATAACGGCATCTTCAGAGATACAAGCTCTCAGAAAATCTACCTCCCGTGCAGCCTCTCAGAAAGCTGCAGGAGGTGCGCTCCACCTCGATGAGGAAGTCAGCCGAGAAAGTGGGCTCCTGGCCTGCACAGCGAAGGAAATGGTCAACAAAGCTAAAAGGCAACCTACAGAATGAGTGAAGATATTTGCAAAGGACATAGCCAATAAAGGGCTAGTATCCCAGATCTGGAAAGAACTTAGACCAGTCAAAAACCAAATAATCCAATTAAAAAATTGGCAGAAGACATGAACAGACATTTCTCCGAAGAAGACATCCAGGGGGCCAACAGACCTATGAAAAGATGCCCAGCATCAGTCATCCTCAGGGAAATGCAAATCAAAACCAGATTGAGATACCACCTCATGCCTGTCAGAATGGCTAAAGTCAACGACACAGGAAACAACAAGTGTTGGGAAGGAGGTGGAGAAAATGGAACCTTCTTGCACTGTTGGTGGGATTGCAAACTTGGGGCAGCTGTGCTGGAAAACAGCATGGATGTTCCTCAAAAAGTTAAAAATAGAGCTGCCCTACGACCCAGCGATCGCATTACTGGGCATTCAGAATACAAAGCATACAAAAATGTTAATTCAAAGGGATAGGTGGGGGCACCCGGGTGGCTCAGTGGGTTAAAGCCTTTGCCTTCGTCTCAGGTCATGATCCCAGGGTCCTGGGATCGAGCCCCATATCAGGCTCTCTGCTGAGCAGAGAGCAGCTTCCCCCCCCACCCCTCTGCCTGCCTCTCTGCCTACTTGTGATCTCTGTCTGTAAAATAAATTTTTAAAAAATCATAAAAAATTTTAAAAAGGGATATGTGGACCCCTATGTTTACAGCATTATTATTATTATTATTATCTCTATACAAGAGCCAAGATACGCACGCAGCCCAAGCGTCCATCGATTGACGAATGCATAAAGATGTGGTGTGTGTATATATATAATGGAGTATTACTCAGCCATAAAAAAGAACGAAACCTTGCCATTTGCAAAGACCCGGATGGATCTAGAGAGCATAATGCTGAGCAAAAGGAGTCTGTCACACAAAGACCACATGATGTCACTCGTATGTGGAATTAAGAAACAAAACAAATAAGCAAAGGGGAAAAAAAGAGAGAGACAAAGCAAGAAACAGACTCTTAACTATCGACAACAGGGGCGTCTGGGTGGCTCAATCGGTTAAGCGTCTGACTCTTGTCAGGTCATGATCTCAGGGTTCTGAGATCGAGCCCCCTGTCAGGCTCTGCCGTCAGCAGGGAGCCTGCTTGAGATCCTCTTTCTCTCTCTCCCTGTCATTCCCCCCTGCGCACCCGTGTGCGCATGCGCGCTCTCTGTCTCCATTAAATTAATCTTAAAAAAGAAACAAACGAAACTAGAGAGGACAAACTGCTGGTTCACCAGAGGGGAGACGGGTGGGGGGTGGGAAAACAGGTGCTGGGGATTAAGGCAGGCACTTGTGACGAGCACCAGGGGACATGTGCAGGTGCTGAATCACTATGTCGTACCCCTGACACTGATGATTACACTGTACATTAACTCACTGGAATCAAAATTGAAAAAACTTCAAAAAAATAAAAAAAGGAGGAAGGAAAGAGGGCTCCTAGAAGCAGGGGAGTCCCACAGAGGAGAGGGAAGGGGAGGCCTAGTGAGGACAGACTACAGCCGTTGGGGAAACAGAAAGATGGTGGCAAGCAGCAGCCTGAGGAAAGGTGCTGAATGTACACAAACGGAAGAACCCTAAGAAATGACGTTAAAAAAGAGGAAAAGATTGAGTTAAGAAAAGAGACAGAGGTTCCTCAAAAAGTTAACCACGGAGGCACGGTGGGAGCCAGCCGGCCCTCCATGTGTGCTCCTGCTCCCAGCTGCACGCTCCGTGAACACGAGGACGCACATGCGCGCAGGAAGCGCCCCGCAGGCTCACGGCAGCAGCATCACAGCGGCCGAGAGGGGCGAACAACCCAGACATCCCTCAAAGGAATGGATGAACACACTGTGGTACACCCACAAAGAGGAATATTCGTCAGCTGTAGCAAGAATGAATTACTGAAATACGCCGCCGCCTGAATGAAATGCAAAAACATTACGCTAAGTGAAAGAAGCCAGATGCCAAAGGTGACGTGTTAGAGTTTGTTTATGTTAAAATATCCAAAAGAACAACCTATGTAATAAGCAGATTACCCACCGATCTGAAATAACCAGCACGGACACTGATCGCAGAGTCAGAGGGGTGGTGGCCGGGGGAGGGGAGGGGGGTGACAGTGAACACTTAAGAGGACGCGGGCTGTTCTGGGGCATGAAAACGTTCTGAAATTAGAGAGAGGTGATGGCTGAATTTAGCAAATGCACCACAAATGCCACTGAACTTCAAAACTACTAACTGTACGTTGTATGAATTTCACCACAAGAAAGTAAATTTTTTTTTTTTAAAGATTCTATTTATTTATTTGACAGAGAGAGATCACAAGCAGGGAGAGAACTAGGCAGAGAGAGAGGAGGAAGCAGGCTCCCCGCTAAGCAGAGAGCCCGATGCGGGGCTCGATCCCAGGACACTGGGATCATGACCTGAGCCGAAGGCAGAGGCTTTAACCCACTGAGCCACCCAGGCGCCCCGAAAGTAATTTTTAATAAAGCATGACTGTGGACGATCGTGAAGCTCAGGACACAGACCGGGGTGTCATCCTCCTCCTACAGCACCAGCAGCTCAGGAGCACGGGCTCTGGTTCCCCTCACTGCCTCACCCCTAGTGCCCACAGCACAGCCTGGCCCACGGTGGTGACGCGCGGGCCGTGGGTTAGCCCAAACTGCGCGATCACCATGCTGGAAGGACGAGGGGAGAGAGAGCAAGGAGGCTCTGGAAGAGAGCTAATGTTCCCACCCAGGGACGGAGGGGACTGGGAGAAATTGACAGATATTCACAAGCAACAGATCCGGAAATAAGAGGGTAAGCATCTAAGTGAGGAAAGTGGAGGCTCACACCTAAGAAACAGCTCTAAGGGTAGAAAGCAGCATTGCTATGGGGGTACGAGTGGGGTGGGGGAGGGGAGGGTTGTAAGAAGGGGTAGAACAGGGGTGCTTGAGTGGCTCAGTAGGCTAAGCATCCGCCTGTTGGTTTCAGCTCAGGTCATGCTCTCAGGGTCATAAGATTGAGCCCCACATCAGGCTCAGTAGGGAGTCTGCTTGGGATTCTCTCTCTCCCTCTCCCTCTGCCCCTCCCCGGCTCTCCCTGTCTAAAATAAATAAATCTTAAAAAAAAAAAAAGGAGTGCTATTATTTGACCAAATTCTATTATTTTATAATCACAGGTTGTTCTAAGCAGACCTGGTCCCCAGTGGGTGAGGAAGGGGAGGTGGCAGGGGTCAAGCATGCACAAAGCAAAGGGGCCAGGCCAGGGCGAGGCCTCCCTAACACCCCCTGGATCAGAGGAGGCCAAACTGCTCATGAAGGCAGCACCCAGAGCAGGCCGGGCCGCAGCCCGGGAACCTCCGTCTTCAAGGCCCAGAAGCGACTCTTTTGCAAGATCCGCGGACAGACAGCAGTTTCCCATCTGTCGCCAATGGCTGCTGAGCTGAGAAAGTCAGGACAGGGTAGAAGCTGGGTCAAGTCTATGTCTGAGGTGGAGAGCTTCCTTCTGAGCCTACAGAAAAACCAGGGACTCCGACCAGCCACCGAGTCAGCGGTCCCCATGGCTCAGAGTCACAGCTGACCGGAAGTCACCAGGGCAGCTTCTACAAGAACCACAGAATTGTTCCCCACCGTCTGGGGAAGTGAACAACGGCCAGAAAAATAACAGCATCTTCTACTCGGAGTTTATTAAATGCCAGGCATTGCTGGGGGCATTCTGTTTAATCCTCACGGTGGCCAAATAGTTCACACCCTCACTTTCCGGGGTTGGAAGCTGAGACCCAGAGAGGCTGGGTAACTTGCTCCTGACCAGGAAGGCTTACATTTGAACTCAGACCATTATCACTTCATAGACTGGGAGACTTTCCAGGACACTGCACTTGCCCCAGCGCCCCTGACCAAGAGTTATGTGGATTCGACCCTATGCCAGGCACTGTACTCAGTGCTGACGCAATGGAAAAGCGGACTGAGAGCCTGTCCTCCAAGTGGAGACAGGTAAGCAGCTAGATAGAGAATCACGAATGAGCAAACCCATAATTACAGAGGGTGAGGGGGGCAGAGAAGGGAAGGAACACAGTGATGTGACGGGGAACAAGGAGGCACCTCCAGAGGGGGTACTCGGAAAGGCCTCTCTGAGGGGGTCAGACCTCAAGAAGAAAAGGCACCAGCTCTGCAGAGAGGAGAACGACGCTGCCCAAGCAGGGAGATGGCTCCCCCTCTCCAGGACCTCACCCCCACCTCCAAAGCACCCACTACCTGGACAATATAGAGGCAGGGGCAATACTGAGCGCCTCCTCCAATGCTGATCCCAATCAGGTTCTGGGCATCCTTCTGCAGGGTCACCTTCCCGGGCACAGTAGGGATCCCACTAGAAAGAGAAGCATGAGAGGCTGAAGCTCCTGGCAGAAGGACGACTGAAGGGGAGAGTGATGGGAACAGGCCCTCCAAAACCCCTGAGAGGCTCCAAGTGCTGCTCAGCTTTTTCTCTTCTCGTTTGGCCAAAAGAGACAGCATCTTGTGCTGGCACAGGTGCAGCTCTTGGGAGTCCTGAGGATGTGGGATCAGATCCCAGCTCTGCCATCAAACATCTACAGGACTTGGGTAAGTCAGCCACCTCTGTGCATCTCAGTTCCCTCATCCAGAAGTCAGCGGTATGGATAGAAATGGCTTGCTACTTGATGAAAGTTCTCCTAAGAAAGCCCTTGGAAGGCACTTAACACCAACCCAGCCCAGAGCAGGCACTCCATGAAAACAGGTCCCCCTTCCCTCTCCTTCTTTCTACCTCTGAGACCTGAGTCAGACTCTGTCCTTGTCACCTTCTCAGGTCATGTGGAACATTATGGCCACCTTCTCCAGGAAGCCTTCACCTGTAAAACTATCCATCACCCACCTCTCAGTTGCTCTGCTCAATTAACCCCCAGTTTTCACTATAAACCAGCACTTATTTATGTTCTGTGGTAGATATTTGCCTGTATTCACTATTCATTCAACAAACATTTGCTAACAGCCTACTGACAGGGAGCACCATACTAAGAGCTGAGGACACGGGCAGCGGACTGATAGAGGACAGATTTTAGGAAGGAGACTAACAATTTTTGAAAATCTGTCCCACTGATCGTCTACACTGGGAAGGAAGGTAGGTTTACAATATTCCTACTCACCTTCAAAACTTGGCTCAATTGCCACCTCCTTTGTGAAAACTTTCCTGAACACCCTAGTCGAGGAAATGCTCCATCTGCTCTCTCCTTGTAGCCAGGCCATCCTCCATTAGTGCCCATGTGGCCCTGACCTGTTATCTGCTAATGCGTCCACAGCCCAGCTACAGATGGTGAGCTCCTGGAAGGGCAGGGTCTGTTACTGCTACAGTACAAGACCTAATCCCCCGGCTGAGAAGCAAGGGTCTGTAGAACTGGGGAGTCTGGGGATCTGGAGGCCCTGGAGCTCGTGCGTTCCTGGGACTTGCAGGGAACAAAATACTCACAGTTTATCCTCCTCGATGTCATAATCCAAGTCTGCGAACATGGTTCCGAGAGTTGAGGTGGGCTGGCGAACTGCCCAGCTCGGCAGGGGAATGGGGAACTGGATCTGGGAGAGAAATGAGCGTAGGGTTTGGGGATCCCAAGTGCCTAGGTGTCAACCTCTGCCCCGACGATCCGGGAGAGCCGGACCTTCCCCCTTCCCTCTGGACGGCGGGGAGAGTCCCCGAGGCTAGGGGGCGGGAAGGTATGGGGATCTTACTGGGTACAGGGAGGGATTCCAGGCCAGGACGGTGGGCTCAGACCCCAGAGCCCGCCCCCACGGGTCTCCAGGCCTTTGGGAGCTACCTCGGTCGCTCACCAGAAGCGTCGGTCCCACAGCCCGGTCCAGGCCAGGCTGGCACCTGAACCCACCTGCCCTTCCACCTGTCTGCGGCCGCGACTGTCGCGTCACTTCCTGTGAGACACGGAAGTCCCGCCTTCCCCACCACCGGGGTACTTGCTCCAGTCCCTGCAGACAACCCTTCCTCCCTGGCTCCCGGTGCTCCCAGAACCAGAAGAGAAAACAAGTATTGACGGAAACTCGCTTTTAGCACGAAAAAGCGGAAACAGAGGAAAGGTGTGGACAGGCTGACAACGCGCAACCCCGCCCCCTGCCCTGTGGCTGCCGCCATCTTGGTAAGGACAGGGTTCTTCCCAGCTTCCTCCGCGGAACTCCGGGGACCACGCCGGCCGGGCGGTTGCCATGGCAACGGAAGCATCCTTGGGCGCGGAGGTTCCCGGCGAAGTTCAGTGGAATACAAATCGTTTTACATTTTCTGTGCCCCGACCTAGGGTGCTGCATCTCTGATGACAGTCACCGAGCTGGAAGGACCCTTCGAGCCTAATCCCAGTTCTGCGACCAGGAAACTAAGTGCCAGAGAACGGAACGGATTTTGTCCGGAGCCCCGCACCGTTAGTCCTGCCATCTAGTGCAGCGCCCTTTTAACGCTTGCACACCTGTATTCAACGGCTCTGTTATTAACGACAAATTGGACAAGTTACCTTTATGTGCCCCCTTTCGCCATATGCAAACTAAGAGCGTTGAGCCAGATGCCTTCTCTGCTATGTGGTGAAGGACTCCCCACACCTCATCTCTTTCTTTAGTCCTGAGGTGCACCGCCCCCCGGGCCCCACGGAGGGTCACAGCTTCCTTCCAGGACAGAGGAGGAAGGAGAGACACAGAAGGATGATTATCTGCACATCCCACCATCCCATGGGATCCCCACCCCACACCCTCTTTAGGAAGGTCCCTGCAAATGTGTAGAATGCCACAGTAGCAGCGACCTTCCCACGTACCTGCTGCTCCGCAGTTCAGGTTACTCACTGGATTGCAAAACTCACCACCACCCCGTGAGAGGAGAACAAGGATGGTCAGCCACATTGTGGAGGTAAGGAGACTGAGGCACAGAGAAGCAACTTCCCCCTTGTCTCACGGATGGAGGGTCGGTTGCAGAGCTAGGGCTAGAACTTCCAAGCCCTGTTCAGGCCAGGATTTTAGTTTTCAAATGCAGCAGCTGGGGAGCCCGGGTATCTCAGTCAGTTAAGCATCTGATTCTTGATTTTCGCTCAGGTCACGATCTGAGGGTCATGGAATGGAGCCCCCCCCCCCAGGGCTCTGTGCTCAGCACGAGGTCTGCTTGATATTCTCTCTCTCTCTGTCTCTGCCCCACCCTCTCCCACGTGTGTGTGCACGCACATGCTCTCTCTCAAAATAAATAAATAAATCTTTAAAAAGAAGAAGAAGAAGGCAGCCTCCAAAGCTAGATACTTTAACATGGACTGTGACCCCTCTGCCCCACAACAGTCTGAGCTCAAGCCCATGTTCTGTCATTTTTTTTTAAAGATTTTATTTATTTATTTGTTATAGAGAGAGAGCGAGCGAGCACAGGCAGACAGAGAGGCAGAGGCAGAGGGAGAAGCAGGCTCCCCGCAGAGCAAGGAGCCCGATGTGGGACTCGATCCCAGGATGCCAGGATCATGACCTGAGCTGAAGGCAGCTGCTTAACCAACTGAGCCACCCAGGCGTCCCTGTTCTGTCATTTTTATAACTGGGTGATCTTGGGCAAGTTACTGCCCGCCTCTGAGCCTCAGGTATCCCTAGACCAGGGGAAAATAATCCTCCCAACAGGTACTTGTGAAGGTCAAGGTAAAGAGGAGGACCAGATGTGAGTATTTTGTAAACAATTCTCATGGCAAAGATTCCACTCCAGCCTCCTGACTCCCCTCCCACTCTGGTCCCTCTTTTCTGCCTCATCCTCCCCATCTTCCAGGCCCCATTCCGACCCACCTTTTCCAGGTAGACTTACCAGACAATCGCTGCTCACAAGTCCTGCCACTTTAACTTATTTCCAGAAACATTTATTTGGATCATTCATTTGGAATTATGTCTGGCCTTCTGAAATCCGTTCATGGCTTCCCTGAGCCAGTTCTGAGTTGCTTAACTTATACATGCTTGTACTTTGTTGGAGGAGGTTTTTTCTCCTTTAAAATTGGGCTTAGAGGGGCGCCCGGGTGGCTCAGTGGGTTAAAGCCTCTGCCTTCGGCTCGGGTCATGATCCCGGGGTCCTGGGATCAAGCCCCATATCGGGCTCTCTACTCAGCAGGGAGCCTGCTTCCCTCCTCTCCCTCTGCCTACTTAGGGTCTCTCTCTCTGTCAAATAAATAAATAAATAATCTTAAAAAACAAAAACAAAGTAAGCACTTCTTATCTTCCCAGCCAGAAAGCCCCTGGGGACAGATCTGGCTCTTCTCTGTACAGGCACCTCGGAGACATAGTGGGTTCGGTTCCAGACCAGCACAATAAGGCCAACATCGCAATAAGGCAATAAGACAGGTCAAGTGAACGTGTTGATTTCCTAGTGCAGAGAAAAGTTATGTTTACACTGTATTGTAGTCTGTTAAGTCTGCAAGAGCATACATCTCAAAAGGCAATGTATATACCTTAATTAAAAAAGACTTTATCACTAAAAAAAAAAAATGCTAACCATTATCTGGGCTTTCATCGAGTCCTAACCATTGATCACAGATCAACGTAACAAATATAAACACCAAAAAATTGGGAATATCATGAGAGCGACCAAAATGTGACCGAGACCCAAGCTCAGCAAATGCTGTTGGAAAAACAGCACCAATAGGCTTGCTTAATGCCACAGACTGTCAATTTGTAAAAAAAAAAAAAAAAAAAAAAGGCATTTACGAAGTGCAATCAAGGGAGGTTGCCTGCATCTTTCACAGAGCCCCGCACAGTCCCCAGCTGTGGATGAAAATGCCCTAGAAATGGCATGGCTTTATATGAGACGGGACATTTTCTGGGCCCTGGAGGAGAGGACGTGGATGGATGGAGAGAAGGGATGATAAGGGCCTGAACTTGAACCATGACCTGAGCTTCCTCCACAGGGCTGGAATCACCACACTAAGTGTGGGTCCTGGATTTTGGAATTTTGATTTTTAGCAAACAGCAACCTGCAAACCCAGAGGCTTTATCAGAGATGGTTGCCTGCCTCCCCGACTCCAGGATGGCCCCAGCTCCTTTCTGAGTTCTGCTGTTTTGTAGCTGGGGGATATTGGGCAAGTCACCCTTTGTCTCTGAGCCTCAATTCCCCAGAACTGGGGATGATGATCCCTCCCATGACAGTAGTTAAAACAGATGAAGACTAAAAGAAGCAGCAGGTGGGGAGTACCTCGTGAGCGGTTCACTCAGCACAGATGACAAAGGCTTTTATTGTCATGCCTCATTGCCATTATTTTGCCCACTGCTTCTGAAGGCAGACCGATGGCACATGGAAGGGCCTTAGGAGGCCCAGGCCCCTGCATCAGACTCCTGCGGGAGGTGTCTTACACGGAGATTCTGGGGCTCTGTCTCAGAACTCTTAGATCAGAGTCTCCATCTCGATCTATGGGCAAACACGCTCCTACGTGTCTGAGTGAATCCAACAATTCCATTTGGGCATGATGGCTCAAAAGGGATTCTAGCCCATTCCATCGGAGGGTCTCCTCCCCCAAGCCCCATGACCATGACCACCAAGGACTTTCACTCGAATCACCTATCAGCACGTTAATCTAATGCCATGCTCTGGTCTATAACTGCCAGACCAACAGGTTTAGGAGGGGACATCTCTATGCCCCTCACTCAGCGGGAAGAAGCTACCGAAGGCCTATGTCCAAATGCCTGAGATGTGTCATTGTCAATCTGCTGGGGGGGGGGGGGCGGGGGGGGGGGGAGCGGGGCACACGGAGGGGAAGTAGAGGCCGCTTTTAGGCAAATAGTCTTGAGTGAAGGAATGTAGAAAGGGGCCTTAGCGACCCCCTGGCTGAATCCAGACAGGCCCATCAGGTCTCAAATATCCACAGTCCCCAACTGACCAATGGGCTACTTAAAACCAGGTACAGTCACCAAAGAAAGGGAAAACTCCACACATCCTCATACCCCCTCACCTTTCTCCTGTATTTTGTTTTTTAAGATTTTGTTTATTCATTTGAGAGAGAGAGAGTAAGAATCTGAAGCAGACTTCACACTGAGCATAGAGCCCAACTCAGGGCTTGATCCCACCATCACGAAATCATGACCTGAGCTGAAACCCAAAGTCGGACGCTTAACAGACTGGGCACCCAGCCGGCCCATGTTTCCACTTTAACTACAGCCCCTACCCACTGCCTCCTTGCACAGAGCCTCTCCTCAGCTGGCCTGCTGGCCACTTCCTCCCAATATATTCAGTAAGTTCTATCTCTCTTCAAAGAAACAAACGAACGAACAAACAAAGAAATAAAAAGAGATCAGGGTCTCCAAGGAAGGGCAGCTCTTGGAGGCCACATTTTCACAAAGCATGCCTTCAATGCCTCCAGCAGGACCACCACGTCACAGGCTCAGAATGGGCGGGGTCTGGGCACACTTGTCACAGACTCAGAATGGGCGGGGTCTGGGCACACTCGGGGTGTCCACCAACAATCCCTGCCCCAGCGGTCTCACCAGCCAGGAGGAGCCCAGGGTATTATGTAGGTCCAGAGAAGGGGCTTCTGGCCAGGCTGAGGCCAGAGAAGGCTTCCTGGAGGAAGCGACAGCTCAGCTGAGTCCTGCAGGAGCGGGTGCTACCCAGGTTGAGAGGGGCCGGGTGGCACAGGCGGAGGGCACAGCTGGGGTCCAGGCACAGTCCCGGCTGCGGGGGAGAGAGTTGGTGGGGGCAGTGACAGCCATCCAAGCCCAGCAGGAATACCACCAGTCTGCCAGAGGCCCGGGTGACAGGCGTCAGCAGGGCCTCAGGGGGAAGCTTTAAGCACCGACTCGAGGATGGACAGGATTCTGGGGGTCAAAAATGGGGTAAGGACATCCACCACCTCCCAGGGGCTGAGTCGGGGCTGAGTCGGGGCTGTCAGGGCTGGCCCTCCCGCTCACCCTCCGAGCTCGCTCCTCCTCCTTCTCCCTCTCTCTGCTCCTGAGTCTCTCAGGTGACCTCTCACCTGGCCAATTCTCATCACTGTGTGACCCTGGGAAAGTCCCAACTCCTTTCCTCCAACCCCAAGATTGCCACCTGTTCCCAGGCTCCCGCAGGACAAGCTGGGCTGTGTGGCCCCCATTCCTGGAGGAGTGCTGCCACCCAGTGGCCATTAGGAGAAACACCTCCTGGGGCACCAGAGCCCTAGGAGGGTCCCTATCTTCCCACTCTAGTCACTGCCGCCACTCCCTCCCCCTGCCACCCTACCACCCGCCCAGCTCTGGGCTGGCCGGGGAGACCACGAGTCTCTGCGCCCCGTGGGCAGTGGGTGAGGCTGGTCATATGCCACACTGTGCCCCAGGTGCCCGCCCCTCAGCCCTGCTGGGGCCCCAGCCCAAGTCCCGGCTCCTCACTGACTGACCGCTGGCTTCCAAGGCCACGGTGAAGGTCAGAAAACTGGGGTGAGTGGCTCAAATTCGGCTCAGTTCACCAGCAGCATAGAGATTTGGATCATGGGCTTTAGAATCGAGCCAAATGACAGCAGTTCCCATACAGGAGCTCGTGTAAAATCACCACGCCCTGCTCTCCGGACGCAAGCTCACTCAGTAAACGCCCGGTCAGCACCTCTGAGCCCGGGCCCTGGGACACCTCAGGGAGTAGGAAGAGCAAGGTCCTGCCTTGACAGAGCTCACATGAGCGGGAGAGGCAGGCAGTGAGCCCAGACACCAAGAAATGGGCTCAGACCAGCTGGTGGTGGGCATTACAGATACTGCAAAATGGGGGAAGGCAGAGGATGGAAAAGGTGGTG
Organism: Taxidea taxus jeffersonii; assembly: GCA_003697995.1. Taxonomy (NCBI): domain Eukaryota; kingdom Metazoa; phylum Chordata; class Mammalia; order Carnivora; family Mustelidae; genus Taxidea; species Taxidea taxus. The sequence goes on from RCUC01126380.1 coordinate 26,582, forward strand.
AGACCAGGTTTTGTTTTGTTTTATTTTTGCTAAGATGGTTGGGAGGGTCTCTGAGGAGGTGACCGGAGAGGCCCGAGAGGAGCCCAGAGGCAGAACATTCCTGTGGCAGACGTGAGCTGACATCTCGGAGGAACAGGGAGGCCAGTGTGGCTGGAAATGGTAGCAGGTGGCATAAGAATAGGTCAGAGAGGCCGGGGGGGCGGGGGGCGCGGATCATGTGTTGTCACCACCCCTGTTTCCCAGACGAGGCTCTGAAGGGTTAGACACCTCCCAGCTCATCGCTGGTAAGGCCAGGGTTTGAAGCCAGATGTGCCCAGCCCAGAGCCACTCTGATCCCCGAGCTTGCTGTGCTGTGTGGGTGTGGACAGGTGACCCAGCCTCTCTGAACTCCAGCCTGCTCGGCTGCACAGCGGGGTAACACCTCCCACTTCCGAGCATGGAGAGGCCCCAGATCAAGAGGGGAGCCCTGTGGCAAGGGGCAGGATTGTAGATTTATGGGGAGCCAGTAAGGCGGCCGACAGAGCATTGGCTCAGTGGCTGCTCTGTGACCCTGGAAACATCACTTGACTTCTCTGAGCCCTGGTCACCAAGAGCCTGCATGGTGGTTTTAAGTCAGACCGTGACACTCCGCTGCTCCAACCCCTCTACCCTCCTTCCATCACACACAGAATAGACCTCAGGTCTTAGCTCAGATCTGGGCCTGGCTGCTCCTCTGGCACATGGCCCGCTCTTCTCCTCTGTTCACATTCTGTTCCAGGGCCTCTTGCCATTCCTGGCCCTGTTGGATGGTTTCTACCTTAGGGCGTTTACCCTTGCAGCTTCCTCTGCCTGGAACGTTCTTCCCCCGGAATGCTCCTTCCCTCACTCCATCTGTGTCTCTACTCGTAGGTTACATCCTCAGGGAATCCTCCCTGCGGACCAGCTTAAAGACAGCCCTGGGCGGTCTCTCCGGACACCCAGAACTCCTGTCTGCCTGGCACACAGCAGCCAAGGGAGACCAGTCAGATCCGTGGTTGGCAGGACCCCTCCGGCTGCCGCAGCAGATTGGTGGACTTGGGCGGAGTCTCCCCTCCCTGCAGTCTTTAACCAGGTGGGGGAACAGGGCCCAGGGACTCCACGACCCAGACCCACCGGGAAGCTGGGCTTCGAGGCGGAAGGGGGCGCTGGTTCAGTGGGTCAGCCTGAGAGTCTTGGGTCCGTAGAGACCAGACCGCCCAAGGGACAGGAATGTCCCTCCCACTCCGGAGCAGTGGCTGAGGAAGAGGATTAGCATTGGTCCGAGCTGTTTGCTTCCTTCCAGAAGCCCCTTCCCAGCTTGATGGGGCTGTGGACCTCATTGCCCTTGGGGCGCAGGGCAGCTCCCTCCTCTCTTCTCAATGGCTTCCGAATCCCTCCTGCCACCTCCAAATCAGCTCTATTCCTGGCAGTGCTTAGCACGCAGGGGGCTGACCCCTGACCTTCCCTCCCCCACCCCCACCCACCCTTAATGTTCTGCCCCAGAGTTAGGTCAGTGATGAAAGCCTAGGGGGGTGGAGGGAGAGGGACAGTGCCTGATTGTTCCCCGCCCCCGGCAGCGAGGCCCCGCTGGCCTCGGTGTGACTGGCTCTTTGCTATCTGGTGTCCCTCCCCAACCCCCGCCACCACCACTATGTCATTCGCTCTTTCCCTCTCTCTAGTTCCTGAGTTCCCAGGCTCAAGTGGGATGTTAGTAGCCATGTGGAGGCCAGGACATCCCCAGAGGTTAGGAATCAACAGGTCCAGGGTGGAGGCCCATGGTTCAAGCACAGGGCAGGGAGGACCTCACTTTGGAAAGAGCCCAGGACCAAAGCCAGAAGACCTTGGGCACCACTGGCTTTCTGTGAGCCTCCGCCAAGTGTGAAATGCGGTCTTGGGACATTTATGAGTGAAGCCGGCCCCACAGGAAGGCTGTGAGGACGACATGTGACAGACGTGAATGGGTCCGTTCCCCCTCCCTTCCGATCTGCCACACGCCATGGGCAAAATGGGTGTCCTGAGAGCCTGCACGGTGGTTTTAAGTCAGACCGTGACACTCCGCTGCTCCAACCCCTCTACCCTCCTGTCTGTCCGTCTCTCTGCCTTGTCCCATCCGTCGAGTGGCCCGTCTTTGCTCCAGGACACGCCACACCGGCCTGCTCGCTACCACTTTGTAATAAGCCTTGAGATTTGGCAGGACAAGTGTCCAACCTTCTTCTGGGAGAGCTAGTATTTGTGCTTTCTTAACTGCTTTCAGAATCAGCTTGACGAGCTCCGCGGAAACCCTGCGGGGGTTGATCAGGACTGAACTGAGTCCAGACAGAAATTTGGGAAGAAGTCTATGATGCTGTCTTTCCACATTTCCTTGGGTTTCTTTTACTTTTTATTAAGAAAACGTCAAGTGGGGGCACCCGGGTGGCTCAGTCGGTTAAGCATCTGTCTTCGGCTCAGGTCATGATCCAGGGGTCCCGACTGCTCAGCAGGGAGCCTGCTTCTCCCTCTCCCTCTGCTTACTGCTCTGCCTGCTTGCGTTCTCTCTCTCCCTCTCTCTGCCAAATAAATAAATACAATCTTAAAAAAAAAAAAGTACCTGATTTAAAAAAAAAAAAAAAAGACAGACAATGTCAAGTGTACAAAAAGAGAGAGAAGAGGATAACAAAACACTTTTTACCCATTACCCCTCGTGGTCTCTCTCTGTTCAGCCATAACCCTGTCCCTTCCTACCCCTTCACCTTCCCCAGAATACCTTATTTTCAAGCAAACCTCTGGGGTCTTCTTTAATGTCTTCTAGTAATGTTTTTAAAATTTTGGTCTTCCTTTTTGTTTTTGAATAGTTGCAAATTGAAGGAAGTTGCAAAAACAGAATAGAGAGCTCCTGTGTGCCCTTCACCCAGCTCCCCCCAGTGGTGACAGCTCATGTCACCAGGGCACTTTACCCAAACCCAGAAACTGACATTGGCCCATCCACTGGCCTCATTCAGATTCCGCTCGGTTTATACGCGCTCACGCATGCGTGCACGTGAGTGTGTCTGTGCGCGCGCCCGCGCGTGTGTTGCCGTGCAGGTCCCTCCCCTGCATGATTCGTGCAATCACCACCCCGAGCCAGAGAGCACATAGGCCCGTCACGCTGCTCATTTGGAGCCCCCTTCCCTCTCTCTCCTCCCCTGTCTCCTCTCCTCCCCACCCTTCCAGCCACTAATCTGTTCTCGGTCTGGCTCTATACTTGTGTCCGTTTGGGAACGTCCCATGAATGAACCACACAGCATGTTGCCTTTTGAGGCAGACTTCTTTGAGCATAATTCCCTCGAGCTCCATCCAACTAATCACGTGTAACGATAATTCCATTTTATTGATGAGTGGTATTCTGAGCTCTGGATGTACTAATTTTTTAACCAATCACTCAGTGAGGGGCATTTAGATGCATTTAGGGTTGTTTGGTTTTGTTTTAGTGAGCTCTATGCCCAACGTGGGGCTTGAACTCACGACCCCAAGATCAAGAGTCGCACGCTCGTGACTGACCGCTCGGGCGCCCCTGTTTCTTATTTTTGACTATTACAGATGCAGCTGCCCTGCATAATCATGGATGTTCTTTGTGTGGATATTTTCTCTAACAAATGCTTAGAAGTGCAGCCTCTGGGTCATATGGTAAGTGTGTGTTTTGGGGTTTTTGTTTGTTTGTTTGTTTTAAAGATTTTTATTTATTTATTTGACAGAGATCACAGGTAGGCGGAGAGGCAGGCAGAGAGAGAGGGGGAAGCAGGCTCCCCACTGAGCAGAGAGCCCAACGCGGGGCTCAATCCCAGGACCCTGAGATCATGACCTGAGCCACCCTGGTGCCCCGTGTTTCATTTCTTTAAGAAACTGCCAAACTATTTTCCAGAGTGGCTGCACCTCAGAAACGTTTCATGTTTTTCTCCGTAGATATTTTTTCTAGTTTTTTTTGTTATTATTGTAAGTGGAAGTTTTTTTAAAATGATGCTTTGCTTGCTCTGATGTTTATAAATGGTGGTTGCTTTTTATTGAGATCTAATTTACACAATATAAAATTAATCACTTGCAAGCGTACGATTCAGTAGATTTTTAGTATGTGCATGAGATGTGCAATCGTCCCCACTAATTCCAGAACATTTTCATCATCCCAAAAAGAAACCTTTGCCCATTAGCTGTCACTCCCCATTTCTCCCTCCTCCCCTCAGCCCTTAGCAACTGGTAATCTACTTTCAGTCCCTATAGATTTGCCAGTTTGGGAAGTTTCATGTGAATGGGATCATACACGATGTGGCCTTTTGTGTCTGGCTTCCCTCACTTAGCGTAAGGTTTTCAAGGTTCATCCACAGGTTGTAGCCGCAACTAATTTTTTGATTTGTTTTGAAGATTTTATTTATTTATTTGACAGAGAGAGACACAGCCAGAGCAGGAACACAAGCAGGGGGAGTGGGAGAGGAAGAAGCAGGCCCCCTGCTCAGCAGGGAGCCTGACAAGGGGCTCGATCCCAGGACCCTGAGATCATGACCTGAGCCAAAGGCAGACGCTTAATGACTGAGCCACCCATGCGCCCCCACGATTACTTTTTGATATTGATTTGATGTAGGAATATCCCTTATCTCTGTTAGATTTTACTCATGGTTAATTTCATAGATGAATTTGGGTTTTCTATGTAGATAATCACATCATCTGCAAATAACGCAAGTTTTGCTTCTTCCTGTCCAGTCCTCATACCTTGTCTTTGTTTTTTTCTGTCTCTTACTGCCCCATCTCGAACCTCAGGTACGATATTAAATAGATACACGGATGCGGGCAAACTTGTCTTGCCCTGGATTTTTTTTTTTTTTTAATGAAATTAGGTAGATTCAGAATTTTTTTTAATTTTTATTATTTTTTAAAGATTTTATTTATTTATTTGACAGAGAGATTACAAGTAGGCAGGGAGGCAGGCAGAGAGAGAGGAAGAAGTAGGCTCTCCACAGAGCAGAGAGCCCGATGTGGGGCTCGATCCCAGACCCTGAGATCATGACCTGAGCCGAAGGTAGAGGCTTTAACCCACTGAGCCACCCAGGCGCCCCTTGCCCTGGATTTTAAGGAATTTTGTCTATTGTTCCTTTAAGAACCATGCTGGTGCTGGGTTTTGTAGATAACCTGTTGAAGGAAGTTCCTTTCGGTCCAATGTTTGCTAAAGCCTTTCTATCATCAGTAGATGTTGAAATTTATTGCCAGTGCCAGGAGGATCATGTGACTTTTCTCCCTGAATTTATTAATGTGATAAATGGCATTAATAGACGCCCAGATGTTAAACTCCCCTTGCATTTCTAGAGTAAACCCAATTGGTCGTGATGGATGCAGCCTTTTTCTTGGTTGCCGGATTCGTTTTGCTAACATTTTATTTAGGGTTCCTGCATTGAACTTCACAAGTAGGACTGGTCTGTAAGGTCCTTTGAAGGTACTATTAAATGGAAAAGCGTCATCTCTGAGCTAAAGTCTCTCTCTCAGAAGACCTCCATCTCATCTCTGTCTCTCTCGGGTCCCTCTGTGTCCCTCCCCATACACTCCCCATACATTCCGCTGCTCCCACCACCCGATCCCCCAAGGCAGCCACAGAGGGTGGGAGCTAGAGATCGGGACCTTGAGCTTCGGAAGGGTCCACAAGGCTGCGACTCCCCCGACAAGCCCAGGGGGTCCTGGCCTTCTCATTGAAGACAGAGGCTTAAGAGAAATCTTCCCCTCCCTTCTTCTTCTGGTGGGGAGAGCCCTCCAGAGGAAGTGGCTAAGAAGGGCCCAGGGTCAGGGGTTAATGACCCCATTGTGCTCAGGGCTGACGGATGGCCCAGCCTGACAGTGAAAGCCGCAGCCCCAGGGAGCTCCTGTTCTCTCCCTCCCCCAGCCATCATCTGAGGGAGGCTTCCCTGCTGGCCTTTGATAACTGCTGAGGGCCGGCCTCTCTGCTATGGGGCCACCAGGCCAGCCTCTTTGGCAGGGGGGCTGGTGTGCTGAGGCCCCAGAATGTAGACCTCTACCTTTCTGAGGCTCTCCTCAGGGCCGGCAGCTGGGGACAGCCAGGTCCCAAGACTTCCTGTTCCCCTGTGCCCCTTCTGAGGCCAGGGCTGGGTGCTGAGGTGAGTCAGATGCATCCCCCCTCCAGGGGCTCAGAGGCTGGCAGGGAGGGGGGTCAGAACTTGAAGAGAAAGGAGGCAGTGTGAAAATTCAGTGAGCACAGAGTCCTGTGGGTGTCAAAGAGGAATCAGGAGGTCAGGGAGACTTCTAGGAAAAGATGTCACAGGGCCGATTCTAAAAAGGGGAGCAGAAGTTAGACCAAACGGGGTGGGTGCAGCAAGGAAAAGCATTCCAGGCAGAGGGAACAGCATAAGCAAAGGCTCAGAGTAAAACCAGCGTGGGGTATGTGTGAACCACAGCAGTTCAGGCTAAGCGGGTCAGCAGGGCCAGGTCTTCCAGGGACTGACTCGGCAGTGTGTCACTCAGGTGAGGAAGAGAGCTGAGGGACAGGTTCTGATTGTGCCCGCATCCACTCTTCTGTTTCTCATTCATCCAGCTCCCTGAGCAGCAGTGTGACCCAGGGCACAGTGTGACCTAACGAACAGTCTCCCACAAGCTGGCCCCTGCTGGGCTGCCTGGTCCTGGCCCCCAGGTGGCCCCAGATGAGCCCAGACACGCCTCCAGTGAGGCTGGCATGGAACGGGGCGAGCTCGCAGTCCCAGATGGAAAGCGGGTGTGGAGAACAGGAGCTTGAAAGAGGGGGGCTGCGGGGTGAATAACAGGTCTGCTTCCACCAGAGCATCACGGAGCCACCCCAGCCACCGGGTGGCTGAACGGGGACTTCCTGTGGCCGGGGGTAGGGGGGGGACAGGGGAAGTAAGCCCCTCAATGTTATGCGGTTTTCCATCATTTGTAGTCAACGCACCTTCCTAACTGATCCACGCTCTACCTCCAGCTGAAAAATACATAAATACACTCCAAGATCTTACACGTGCACGCAAGAAGATTTTCCGGAACCATGGGACTCCTTCTCAAAGCCGGGATCCGCGCCGCGCCTTCATCTCAAATGACTTTAACATTTGAAAGTGTTTATTGTGCAAACTTGGAAATAACGATAAAGGACAAAGCAGTGAAAATGTCTCAGTCACTCCCAGTCCCACCACCCAGAAATAACAGGGTTAGCATTTTTGAGTTTTCTTCCAGGTTTTTTCCTGTAATTATTCCATGAAGTCAAGCTCACAGCACGTAGGGGTTTTTTTGTTGTTTTTTTTTATTGAATCATAGATATGCCTGTAGTTTTTCATATCTTGGCTTTCGCTTAAAACTGAAAACATTTCCTATGTCATTATAATTCCCCATCATTTAAAAAATATTTACTTATTTATTTACTTACTTATTTAGAAAGCATGTGAGCTGGGAGAGAGGCCAAGGGAGAGAGAACCTCAAGCAGACTGCCTGCTGAGTGCAGAGCCCAAGGCGGGGCTCGATCCCAGGACCCTGAGATCATGACCTGAGCCAAAGGCAGAGGCTTAACCCACTGAGCCACCCAGGCGCCCCCCATACACATCATTTTTAATGGCGGCGTCAGACTCTGTCACAGGATTGTGACAGTCCCTGACCACTGAGCCTTAAGGGGGTGGCCAGTGGATCAGAGTCTGCATCTTCCCACGGAACAGCTTGTACTGAGTTGGCTTTAACAAAGTGCCGTGGAACTCAGCCTCCCCTCGTACCTGGTCCTGACCGCAGTGACGGAGCCCAGATGGCAGCCCCGGTCCTGCGACCCAGAGAGGGCACAGGGAGTTACAGGGGGTGCTTGGAAATGTGGGAGAGCATGCAAGCACACAGACCATTGGTGTCCAGGCCCTACTGTGTGCCGAGCTGGGGACTAGCAGCCAGTGGGGCAGGAGGGAGGCATCTGGAGGCCGTGGGAAGCCTCTGGGAGCCGCTCTGCCTTCCGCATGGGGACCTCCAACTCCACCTGCCCACCACCAGGCTGACCTCACCATCTGCCCCTACCTGGTCCCCCACCTGACCTCTCAGGCCACAGCCACACCTACCAGTGACCCCAGCCCTGTCCCCCCCCATGCTGTCTGTCCAGCCCCTCTACATCTCTTCAGTCAGAGCCATGCTCATCCCCTCTGACTGCTCTCCAGACCTCAGTGGCCTCTCTTCCAGCCCTCGTGTCTTCCCTGGCTCCCACTGCTTACAGAAGGGAGCCCCTTCTCCCCACATCTAGCCCCCTTCGTCTCCTGGGCCCCCTACGCTGGCTACGCCGGATCACCCACCGCTTCCCAAAGCACCGCCACTTCCACTCAGCAGTCCTCTGCTCCTGCCGGGACCCCACCTCCTACCTGTCCCCAGAAACGGAAGCCTGGCCCAGGGTCACCACTCCCTGTGCCCACATACCTTGCAAAGCCGGCAGTGGCAAGCCCCTTCCCGGGAGCCCTCTGCTCAGGGTCCTGTCATCAGGCAAACCTCAGACCTCCACAGCGGGCTGGGAGCTCCCCAGGGCCTTCAGCTCTGACTCCGGGCCTCGCCCAGCAGTGATGGAGGCACAACGGTCCCGCCACCGAGCTCTCGCTATGGGGCAGCCGAGCTCCAGGCCCTGAGCTCACAGCTGGGAGCCAGGCTTGGGGACCAGGCAGTTTGGGCCAGGATGTTCCACCCCTGCCCCTAAAGCCCAGCTGGACGATTACTGTCCTCCACCTGCCGGCCCCCCAGGCCCTGATCCCCAGGACCTCTCTGCTCCCCTGCTGCTCACCCCATCCAGCCCTCCAGCTCTGCACACTTCTGGCCAGACCGTGTGCCCTTCACCCACCGTCGGACCCCACAGGGGTCCCAAGAGCAGAGCTGGCCCCAGCTCCCTGTGGTCTCCTCTGTCACGGGGACAAGGCCTGGGCCCATGGGGGTGGCGGAGGCATGGGGAGGGGAGCCGACCAGACCCAGGTACTGAAGGAGCCAATGAGGCAGGCCTGGGTCCCCCTCCTCGGCTCACACCCAGGCAGCCCTCAGAGCCTCTCCACGCATCCCAACCCGGGCTTGGGCCTTGGGTCAATCCCAGCCCTGGCCGTCGGGGCAGCTGGGACCTCTCACTGTCTGCTGGGATGGGAAGTGAGGATGGTCCTGGTGTCCCTCACAGGGTCTGTTGGGAGGATTTTAATAAGGTAACACAAGGGTTCAGGGTGATATCTGGCACAGAGCAGACAAGACCTGATCTCTGCTCCACCAGCTCCAAGGGCAGGGCCCTCCACCCCCACATGCCTCCCACTCGCCCCAGAAGCCCGTTTTGCCCTCGTCCACATCCCCAGCCCAGACCTCTCTCCTAGACGCCAGACCTCCCGGGCCTCTCCACCCAGATTCTGCGTGTCCTTCCTCCCCAAGCCTGCCCGTCCCACAGTGTCCCCCGCCTAGGAAATGGAATGACCTTCTGCTGGGTCACCCAGGCCAGAAAATGAGGGGCATCCTTGATGCCTCCCTCCCCGCCCCTTGCCTGCCCCGACCATCTGGTCCAACCGTTTGGACCACCACCGCCTCCCCCGGTGGCTGCCCAGACCATCGCCGCCGTCACCAGCTTAAGGGTCACTAGGGTCTGGTGTCCAGAGCCCTTCCGTCCCCCCTTCTCCCAGCCTTGGGCAAATCACTTCACTTCTCTGTGCCACGGCTTCCTTGACAATAAAACAGGGTGACCCTAATGCCCTCCTCATTAGCTTGTTTTGAGGGTTTTAAGAATAAAATTCTCGAAGAGCTTAAGCCCTTGATCAGCGTTGGTGTTAGCCCCCACGCCAGGGGACCCCACCCCTCCCCACCTCCTCCTGGCCTCGGGCTCGCCCCCAGCGTGTCCTGCGCACATGGCAGACAGCTACCAGCTACGGAGCATGGGCCTCATGCGGGACACTGAGCAAAGCCCCGCCACGAGCCCCATCCCTTCACCATTTTGGCACCCCCGGGAGACAGGTGTCCCTACCCTCATTTCACAAATGAGGGAGCTGAAGCCCAAGGTCCCACAAATGGCATTAACCACGACCTCGGAGTACACTGTTGGTATTCGTGTATTGATTCAAAACATTTATTGAGCACCTACTGTATGTGAGGCACTGAGCTGGGTGCTGGGAAAACAGTAATATACCAGACTGGCACAGACCCAGCCCATATGATCTTTCTAGAACACAAATCTTGAAAATCCTTCAGTGACCACCCTGCTGCCCTCGGGATCTAGTTCAGGTAACTTCTCAGGGCCTTCTAGTCCTCAGGAGCCCCCCGGACTACCCTCGGCAGCCCACACAGTTCCTCCCCTGGCCACCTCTCCCACCTTCCCTGCCCCACTCTGCTCTGGCACATGGGTATGGCCCCTTCCCTTCCCCCCATCACACACCACTCACCTTCTCCTTACGCCAGCCCCCTTCCCACCTTCTGTCTCAATTTCTTTGCCTAGTTCACTTATCCTCATCTTTTCAGGTTCCATCCTTGGTCACCTGCTCCAGGAAGCCTTCCTTCCTCCACCTCCCAGCTAGTGGTGAGCTCACAGGTGTCCTGTCTTGCAGTACGCTAGCTCTTGGCTGAGTTATTTATCTCTCCTCCTAGAGTGTGGCTCCTTGAGGGCAGGCCCAGAGATGTATTCAACTCTGAATAAATCTCCCTTCTCTCTCTGTTTCGCAAGCTACCCATCCATCCATCCATCCCCAATCTATCCATTTTACCTCTTCTTGCTGTGGCCCGCAGGCCCCAGCCCCAGCTCAGTGGTTACAGGTGAGTGCCCCCCGCTGGCACGGTGCAGGTGGTCTGTTTCATGGCTCTGGAGACACGGGGACAGAGTGAGATGACCGAACCGGTGGGTGTTGGAGGCACCTGAGCACAGCCTCTTCGGGGTCTGGCTCCTGTGCTTGCAGACCGGTGGCCGGGGCTGCTACAATCGACCCACATCTCCTCCCCAAGTCCTCAGGTCTCTGCAGGGGTGGGCCGCAGCCCCGGGAAGCGACAGGCAGGGCTGGAGCCGGCTGGGTGAGCGCCAAGTCCTGGCTGTGTGTCTCCCCCATGCCTGTTTCCTCATCTGAACACGGCTGCTGCCTGCTGTGCACACCCTGTGAGGGGGACAGTGGACGAGACTGAATTCCCTGACAGCAGACATTTCAACCTCTGACCGGCTTCTTGACACTCCCATCTTGGGCACCACCAGCTCCGTTTCCAAAAAAATTCCAGTAAATCTGGTTTTAAGCGTCCATCTCGGTGTTTCCCGTGGGTCAGGGCACATTCTGAGGGCTCTTTCCTGCGGGGCTTTGGCGGGGGGAGCACATGGCTCAGTCCTGCGGCAGCACCTGCTCACTGAGCCCCTGGTCGGACCAGACACTTACCCCCACGGGGCCTCAGTCTCCACCTGCGGAGGACGGGGGGTCACTCCCGCCTCGGGGGCTGCTGTGCGGGTCCAGCAAGATGGTGGAAAGGGGAAGGTGTCTTGTCTCCGCGCAAGGAGGTAGCCCGGGTGGGGGCGGCCGGTGGGAGGGGCCCCCTTCTCCCTAGAGAGTAGGAGGTGGCCCACGAGACCTCCTGTTGAGCCGCAGCCACCCCGCTATGGCTTCCCCAACCCCGCAAGCTCTCAGAAGCCAGGGGCCGCCTGGAATGGCCGCTCTCAAAATGGCCGCCGCGGCCACAAGGCCCCTTCTCTCCCTGGGCGCCTCGGGAGAGGGAGGGCACCGCGGCCAGACCACGGTCACTCCTCGCAGCCCAGGGGTGCAGTGTGGGGCGGGAGGCGGGGAGGAGGGAGTCGGGGTGGGTGGGGGGCCGGGGAAGAGCCAGAGAGAGGGGCAGGGAGAGGAACAAAAGGTCCCTTTGTGGAGCGGAGCAGGGAGAAGAGGGAGCGCATTACCCAATGCCCAGAAGCCATGTTGGTAACAAGAGAACCATTCTCTGCTTCACTTGGAAAACAACTTGGAGCAGAGAGAGACAGGGAGAGATTTAACCCCATGGGCGCGGGGCGCAGGGGCCTGAGGCCACTGTGGGAGGTGGGGAGGGAGTGAGGGTATGCTAGGGGGACTTTCGGGCCCTGAGCAGGGCGATTTCCTGTCTCCCAGGCCTGGTCTGCGGTTCCCGGGTCCAGAGGCCCAATATGGCTGCTTGGCCAAGTCCCAGCAGCCTTCGGCCCCGGGGACTGGAGCCGTGGCTTCTGCTGCCTTGGTCTAGTCAGACCAGTGACCCATGCTTGCTCCAACTCCAGAGCCTCGCCCACGCCAGCCTCGGGGAGGACTCCCCTGAATCCTTACATCTTATGGCTTCCGGTCCTCAGGCTGGCTGGACCGGGTTCCAGGGCCACCAGGCCCCCACTTGCCTCATTCTGTGGATAGGAAGCACATTTCCTCCTGAGGACGTCCCTTCTTGTTGCATCGTGTTGCCTGTTTGAAAATTTTTTTCTCAAATTTAATTAGATCTCTCTCATCCCTACCCAGCTTTCTCCCCTTCCCCCACTCCACCCACCAACCCTGGCTCTCGGGCTCCTAGAGACCACGTCTAGTAATACGGCAAATAAGGCAAAATGAAGCTACAGCGCTCCGGGCCCCTCACCTATATCCACTTAATGACCATAGCTACCTTGGGGTCAGCGGGGCTGAAGTGAGCTGCTGTAGGGTCTGCAGATGCTACTTATTCTAGAAGCACCTAACAGGGCCACACGGGGTGGGGGGGGGCACTCCATGGATAAGCAGAAGGAAGAGGTTTTTCCCTCCCCCTCTCCCTCCCTCCTTCTACAAGTAAGAGTTGGCCACTAGTCATGTGCCCAGCACTGTTCCGCTCTGGGGTTACAGCAGTGGACAAAACAGAGAGAATGTTCTTGTCAGGATGGACAATAAACCAGCAAATATACAAGCTAATGTCTGGTGGCCACAGGCTCTGTGACGGAAAACAAAGCAGGGTGAGGGGAGGGACCAACAGGAAGGGTGTGCATCAGAAATAGTGATCAGGGGAAGCCCCTGGAAGGGTGTGCTCTTTGACAAAAGTCTGAATGAAGAGAAGAAGAATGTCTGGGGCAGAATGTTCCAGACAGTAGGAGCAGCTCGTGCAAAGGCCTTGAGAGGGAATGTGCCAGGGCGTCTAGGGGCAGCCAGGAGGCCAGAGTGGCAGGAACAGAGGGAGCAAGGGGGACAAGGGGAGGCCGCAGAACAGGGTTCAGAGCACGGGGGATGCTGGAGGAACCCAGGTGTGAGGGGCCTGCGGGAGCTTGGGGCAGGGAGTGGTGTGGTCTGAGTTCGATTTCGACAAGGACATTGTGGCTCCCATGCAAGGGATAAACTGTAGAAGGTCAAGGGTGAGGGCTAGAGACCCACCAGCCCCCCACACTCTATGTGCTCCCATACCCGGTGGCTGCTCCCCCATGTCGCCCACCCCCTCATAAGTAGGGACCAATCATTCTTTGATTTAGCAATGACCCAGCACCAGCTATGGTAAGGATAGAAACAAGCAAGTTTCTAAAGAGAGCAAGGTTGTTCCCCCCCGGGAGCAGTTCATAATCATGGGGTTCCGGGACCCTGACCCCCGCTTGAAGAACAGATCCTCTTCTTTGGGGAGTCTTTGCAGCCTAACGAAGAGCCCTCAGGACATTGCCCCCACCCCACCCCCCAAGTCCCACGGTGCTGAGATGTTACAAATGTCCCAGCAAAGCAGGGGCTTGGTGGCCCACCTGCCAGCCCCCAGCTCAGGCCTGTCCCTGGCTTCCCAGGGCCTCAGCTTCCTCCATTTTAAAAGCAGGCACACGTTGTGGGTTCGATGCGAGCATAAAAAGGCAGCACTTCATTCTTGGGGGGCGCAGGTGGCGGAGACTGAGCCTCCAAGAGGCGAGCAATGGCTCAGGGTCATCAGCTGGAAAGGGGCAGCGTCTCCCCACCCCTAGTGAGGGCTTTCCCTGAACCCTCTGTGTGCTCCCAGGACAACTGTGGGTTCCTCAGCTCAGCTCAGGTCAAGGCCTGCAGCGGTAGGTGGGGTGGGGCAGTGGCTACGGAGAATGGTGACGGTGTCAGGGGACCCTCCAACAGCAGACAGGCTGGCGGGGAGGGAAGGAAGGCTGCATGGCCCAGAGGGACAGAGGCAGGACAGACTCTGGAGTTCCCGCTGAACAGAAAGGAAACATGCCCTTACTAGGCCCCCGCCTGGAGCTCTGCCCTGGGGGGCAGGTGACTGAGAGAGGCAGAGACAGAGATGGAGAGACAGAGAGAGAAACTGCAAGAGAGTGCTGTGTTCTGCCTGCTCCCCACCTTGCTGTGGGTGCTGGGCAGCCCCCTGACCTCCCCAGCCTCTGCGTCAACTGTCAGATGGTCCCTTAGCCCTCCTGGCCGCATAGGACAGTAGCAAGGGTTGGGCATAGAGGTGTGTGTGAAGCCAGCACGGAGACTGCTTCTGGGAGGGGTAGCAGGTCCTGGGCTCCTGCTAGGTTTCAGGCTGTGCACCATTCACAAGATAATCCAACACAGTGGATTGTACAGTGGGCGGTGCTGACAAGAGCCAGAGGGAGATGGCCATAGCAGGGAAGTCTTCCTGGAGGAGTCAAGCTATAGTTGTGCGTATTAGGGAGTTGGGAAGGCCTGGATACAGAAGGACCTGCACAAGTAAAGCCACAGAGAAGGGAGCCAGCTTGCAGAACAGGAAGTGACATCAGCCCCCTGGTAGAGAGGCAGGGTGGGGCGAGTGGGGTGGAATCCTGGAAAGCCCCTGTTCCCCCGGGGTCAGAGCCCCAGGTCTCACCTTCCCCCACTCCTAGTCTCAGCTTAAAGCTCCTGCTTTCCACCTCCCTGGGGCTCTGTCCCATGCGTGTCCAGAGCCATGAGGGCTGCCTCTCTAGGGAGCCCTCCCTCACCTCAGGCCAGGTGGAGAATCCCTCCCCTGGGAGGATTTCATTCAGTCCCAGGGGAAGGCACTATTATTATACCCATTTTACAGAGGATGAAATTGAGGCTCAGAGAAATGTCAGTTTCACCAGGGTGTACAGCTGGTGTGAGGCCTGGCTCCTTTGAATGCTTCCATCACCTCCCCGCCTCCGCCCCCCCAACCCTGTGCCGGGCCCCTGCCTCCTCAGATCTAGTGCTGGGAGGCTGCTGGCTCTGTACCTGTCAGCCCCGCTTCACTGCAAAGGAAGCTGAGTCCCAGAGAAGGGCCAGGACTCGGCTGAGCAGATGCCGAAGCCAGGAGTAGCTGTCCCTGCTCCTCCTGCCACCATCTGAGAAGGGCAGGCAGGACCGGGACACACAGGCGACTGCAAGTGGAGAGGCCAGGCCTCGGGCCCAGGGCCCAGGGTGTGGGCACTTGTGGAAGGCAGGAAACTCAACCAGCAGGGACAGCGAGCCCAGCGTGGCCAGGCCTGGGGAGGTCGAGAGACGGATGGCCTGATGGCAAGGCAGCAGGCCTGAAATGGGGCTGGGAGGCAGCAGGAGGAAGGGGGCCTGGCTGCGGACAACAGAGAGCTAAGAAGGGGCCACCAGAAGGCTGGAGGGGAACTGAGAGCGCTGGGCTGTCCCACACAAAATCCCAGGGTTCAGGGCTCCACCACCCACCCCCGCCCTGCCCACGTTTGGCCCTAGGTACCTGCCCCTTGGGCTTGTGCTGGACATGGGGGTCAGGCGACGGTCACGGGCCTCTCGACCCCACAGTCGGAGGGGTTGGCCTCCAAGGGAAAGAGCATTGAGACAGTGCGGGTCACGCGGGAAGTCACCCAGTGTGGGCCCAGCGCCCTGGCCCACGTCACACACTCGTCCTGCCAGCGCAGGACGGAAGCCTCGAGGCCCTTCCATGTGGCACTGTCGTCAGTCAGAGGAGTCACATGGGGGGCGGGCGGTGGGGGCGCCCCCCCCTCCCCGGCCTTCCTGCCTTCCTGAGGTCTCCCCGCCTCCGCCCCACCCCTCGGGATCCTGCCACAGCTCTTGAAAAACAACTGAGGGAATCAAGTGGAAACACAGATCCGCCAGCCAGTCTCTCCTGCTCCCTCCCTCGGGCGGACTCCCGCCCCAGGGCACCCAGGCAGGGGGCGCACCAGCCCGGCAGGGTTGCCCCAGGGGCGCAGTTCTCCTTCCCAGCCTCCCAGCAGCTGGGTCTGTCCCCCCATCTGGGTCCCAGGAGCCAGCCCCTCCCGAGGAGGACAGGGGCCCCTGGAGCTTGAGCCCCTCTCTCCCTCCCTTCAATGCCTAGAGCTGGCATCCGGGGCCAGGGAAATGCCAGCCTCCCTCAGGCAAAGACTGCTGGTGACCCCGGGCCAGCCCCTTCCCCTCTGTGAGCCTCAGCTTCCTCATCTGTCAAACAGGAGTGACGAGCTGCCCGGTGACACCTCACGGGGCTGGTAAAGCAGGACCAGGAACCAGGGAAGGCCAGCACTGTGTGAACTGTGGCGTGCGGGGCCACAGACTATCACTTTGATTGTCACAGAGAGGACCCTGCCAGGGCGGGACGTCAGCTCTATTCAGGGGACTTGAATTACAGATGGCAGGAAAGGGTCGCTGAGGTTACTCATCTCTGAGCGGCAAGGGCCCCTCCCCAACCCACCGAGCCCTGCTCAGCCTCACCCTTCCCAGCACCCGCCACCCTGAGCACCTCCGGGGCCCTCTGCTCCACGGACAGGCTGTCTCCGGGGCCGGAATCCACATTCTGAAGAAACTTCCCCCGTGAAGCTTCGTGATTCGGGGCCAAGGGAGCAGCACCCAAAGCCCCTGTACACCCCACAGTATGGGGCCTGTCAGGTGTGAGCTCCATGTGGACAGGCTCTGTCTAATCACCCCAGAGTCCCTGCCTCGCACGCAGCGCTGGGTCCCCCGAACAGATGTGTGTGTGAGCGCTCGGAGACGAGCCACGGCGACCTGGGGAGTGCACCCCATACTCCTCTCAGGGCCCCCCTTCTGGCCAGTCTCTCCTGGGCACACCCAGGAGCTCATCCCCTGCCAGGGGACAGGTGTGCTTTTCGGGGGGGGGCACACAGGGGTGGCATTTCCAGAGATCTGCTGGAGCTCTGATGGGAGGAGAGAGGATGTTGGCCGGTCAGAAAGTGAGTGCCATCATCCCAGCTGCAGACCAAGGGGACCAGAATACCAGAGGGGACAACGGATATGAGCAACATTTTGAAGGAAAAACTGTCGTGGCTAATGATTAGCTGTGAGGGGACAGAGAGGCGGGTGAGTCAAAAATGACTCTGAAGTTTCACGCCTGGGTCACTGGAGAACAGCGGGGCCATTGATGGAGCAGGGAAGCGGAGGGGGCGGGGTGCTGGTCCAGGGGGCCGGATGGTGACTCGGGTTTGGGACAGGGGCTCCCAGCGTTTGGGGGCTAGAAGAAGTAACCTCAGAGGTCATCCAGGTCACACACAAGGAAACCCAGTCTCTGTGGGGAGCAGCCGCTGAGCCAGGACCCCGAGCAGGTCGGTGTCAGAGCCAAGGCCAGGGACCCGGCTGGGGTTGGAGCCAAGGCCACGGACCTAAAAACAGGGCCAGGCTGGTGCCCGGGCTGGGCTCGGGTTGTGCTCTGGAGCATCCCCAGGCAACTCAGACCCAATCTGCACCTTCAGGGGTTCACTGTCCGGCGGGAGAGACAGACATGGCCATGATTACCACCTGATTGAAGATGTGCCCACCAGGCACAGTGGGGACTCAAAGGCCAAGCTTGCCTAGGAAGGGACATGGGGGAAGGGGCAGTAACTAGGTAGTGACTTGCCGCTCGGAGCTGTCCTACAGGCTACACAGTACCATTGTTCCCATTTTACAGATGAGCTGGAGAAAGACTAAGATTATCCAGGGCCTCACGAGTCCTGTGCTCTTAGCCCCTGCTTCTTGGAAGAGGTGTGTTGAAGCTGAGGCCTGGTGGATGAGCAGGAATTTGCCAAGAGACGGGGAGGGAGAGGGTGGCGCCCGGCAGAGGAACCAACCTGTATCAAGGCCCAGAAACCCGCTTTGCCCTGGCAGGCTTTGAGGCATTGGTGGTCTATAGCCCGGAGCCCGTGTGGCTCTCAGGGCCCCTCACCCTGTCCCCTGTCCCATCACCTCAAAGGACTCCTCCTGCCCCAGCACCAGCTGGTGAGCTGATGGATCTTCAGGCCAGTGAGCTGGGGCTGGGTGGGGCTGGTCCCCACCCCCAGAGAGCGGTCACTCAAGCCCCCGGAGGCCTTCCCGGCTCTGTTCTCTGCCACCCACACTTCCCCTCTGTGTCATCATCTCAGCCCAGAAGGACCCCGCAGAGCAAGTCAGCCCAGAGGAGTGAGGGGTGGGCCGGGGTCACCCGGCATGGGACTGGCTGAGCCAAGGCTCAAACCCACAGAGCCTGGGGGTTCAGTCAGAATCCCACTGAGCGTGGACAAACCTCTCAGGTCTCCATCCCTGGGCTCGCACATGAAGGTCGCACTGGAAATAAGCCTGGAGAGAAGGGGGCTGAGCACTGGACATGACAGCTGGTCATCCTGGGGGACATGGTGTGCAGGAGTCAGCTCATACCGGCATGGGAGAGCCAACTGTTAAATTTTCTGGAACATTCTAAGCCTGTTAACGTCAGCTGGGAAGCTTGAAATTGGCCCTGGTGGGAAAGTTTACATTGTGGAAATCCATCCTTAGACGGCCACCCTCTCCCCCAGCAGAGCTGGTTGTCAAGCATTTCTCAATTTCTCAGCACACCGTGTCCAGGGGGCCATCTCCTGGCTCCCCAGGAGGCTTCTGGGTTCTCTCAAGTTCCTAGCATGGTCTTGGGCTCTTGACGGAGTTGCTCGTGCTCAAAATCAATTAGCATCTCCCGCTTTGCCACCGATTAAAGCCCAGACTCCTCCCTAGAACCTTCTAGCTCCAGCGCTGGAAGATCTTTCCAGATGAATCTAGAACTGCTCCCTTCACGGCCCCTGCTCCAGCCACACAAAATAGAAGATAGTCATGGATAAGCCTCTGCTTTCCAGCAAACACACCTCTGCTCCTGCTGTTCCCTTCTCCTGGAATGCCTTTCTTTCTTCTTTGCCTCTCGCAATCCTCCCCAGTGGGTAAGGTTTAGTCGTATCTGTACCCAGGCAATGTTCTCTGACTGAGTGGAAGGGGGATAAATCAAGGCCCTGCAACCAGGCTAAACCTGGGGCCCTGGGAAACCCTGAGTCCACTCCCTCGCCTCAGGACAGAAACACCCCCTCCACCCCGCTGCCCCAACCTGCTTCGAGTTTCCAAGAGAATGAAGTGCCCCTGCAGAACGGACTAGTGGCTGCCTTCAGGGGTGGCAAAAATAGAAACTGACTCAAACCACCTAGCCACCTGGAAACTAATCCCTTCCTTCCCTGTTTAGCCTTTTGAACTCCTCTTCATCCTTCAAAGCCCAACCCAGATGCTACCTCTGCCAAGAAGTCTTGCCTAGATAATGGTCCTCCGTTTCCCCTCACCCAGCTGCTTTGTACACCCTATGATGGTCACACTCATGGCACTGAATGGTCATTATCTGTCTGTGTCCACTGCCCCACCAGACACAGCCCACTGAGGCAAGATGGGCCCTTATTTAAGGCTGAGTCCTCTGCCCAGTGCCCCACAGGCTTAGGAAATTCCTGTTGAATGGACTCAAATTGACTCCACTGTCTTGGGCAAGTCATCCCTTATTCCTGGGCCTCAGTTTCCCTCTGTGTAAACTAGACTCAAATAAGGTCATCTTCAAAGGCCTTTCACATTCTAGGATTCTATGAATAGGGGCCCTCCCTCTCCCTATCAGTCTCTAATCTTCAAATCTCCTTCCCTAACCTCCCAGCCTCCCTCAGC
>RCUC01126381.1:0-23618 GCA_003697995.1 Taxidea taxus jeffersonii
GGAAACACTGCCCATGAAAACGGGGTAGAGAATGCGCAGCAATCTGGGGGATGGCATTGGAACCTTGCCGGAGATGTGAAAGGGGGGCTAGAGACCATTTTATTTAAATTTCAAAGGACAGGGCAACCTCAGAGACAAGGGGTGACCTCAGCTACCATCTGAGTTACACTAGCATTTCCAGATTGGGAGGGGGGAGGAGATAAGACTGTGCTGTGGTAAGTGGGATGGTAGAAAGCAGTCCTTTTCAAAGCTTGTTTGTATTTAACAGAGAAACTCTTCAAAAGAAACATGACTTGGAAGTCCACTGTGAAAACAGATAAAAGAATATCTATTTAGCTTGGTGTGTGCACATGCATGTGTGTGTGTGTGTGAGAGAGAGAGAGAGAGAGAGAGAGGAGAATGGGGGGACAGAGCCCTACCTACCTGCTTCCTCCACTGTCGACTTTCCTGCCCCGCTTAGAGCAGCTCTTGTGATAGGGTGGGGAGGGTGGGGGAGGTGACAGTTTTAAGGCCACATATAACAGCGCATCTGCCTATTTTTCAAAGAGGGAGCACATTCAGGAATACCCGGCTGGCTCAAGTCCTTTGACCATGCGACTCTTGATCTCGGGATCGTGAGTTCAACCCCATGTTGGGCATAGAATCTACTTAATAAATAAATAAACAAGAAATAAGGAAATACAAAAGAGGAGCATATTAGTTACACACACAAGGTCTCCGATCAGATTGCCTTTACTCATTGAGTCTAGGCAAATTACCTTAACCCTTTTTTTGCTCTTCATATATGTGTATAAAAGACTTCATAGGACTATTGGTATCATGAAATGCAGTGTTACATGTCAAGTACCGTAAGAAGACTTAGCACAGAGTAAATAACATTAACTATTATTGTTACTTTAATATACTTACTTGGTAATAAAATAATGTGTAGATATAAGATAATCAAGTAATTTCTGGGTTGGCAATTACCCCAAAGAGGTCTTGCTAGAGAGGGAAAGAGAATGGGCCACAGCAGAAGGAAGCTACTGAGGAGAAACATCAGGGTTGGTGGGGGGCTCTGGGATAGCCTCAGACTGAGAAGAGAGTGATGGGCAAGGGAAGGAAGGTTCTCCAACCCAGAAAAGAAACAACTATTACCATTCCAAGTCAGAGGGCATCTGAGTGAAAACACACAACTAATAAGTTAGTCCACTCATGGGGGAACTCAAACCTGTTGGACTGATTTCCTTCAAACCACATGCTGACTCTTTTTTTTTTTTTTTTTTTTTTTAGTATTTTGGTCCAAGGATCTTTAATTATCATTGGCAGAATTGAGGTGACTAAAACATCCAAACCCAGTGTGCAGAAGGGTATGGTATCCTAAGGCAGGAAGTAGAGCAAGATATCAGCAAAAAAGAAATACTCACAATTCTACTGTTCCAGCTGTATTCTCAAAGGAGAGCCATTATCAGGAATTTCAAAGTTCCCTACAAAACATCATTTTCTCCTCTGCCACCCTGCAAAACTCTATATTACCCACTGGAATATGTGTGTGTATGTGTGTGTTCCCAAAACTTAAAAGACCCCTATTATCAGGGAAAATGATCTTCTAACAGAGTCCAAATGCTGAAATAGTGCATAGTTTCTACCCCCACCAAAAAAAAAATTCTTGGAATTGTATCACTTTTAATAAAATTTATTAACTTAATCATTTTCTATAAAAGGAGATGTTAAAAAGTAGAGGGAGTATAAAAATGATTTGTAGAGGCTCATAACGCAATAAATTGTCCTTTGTAGAATACAGGGGATGAGAGGGAAACTCAGCTCGACTGTCCATACAGTGGCCATGTGAAACCCAGGGCGGAGTCCGGTTCCCCAGAACCTGCACTGTTCCAAGGCTGCCTGGGCAATTGTGTTTTGTGGGGTGTGCATCTGGAGACAAAGTTAGGCATCATGGGGCAAGCTGATATAGAGGAGCATGGCTGACACATTTTTGGAAAGAAAAATAAGAAAGTAGTTTCTAAGACTTGGGGAGAGAGCCACAGTAAGACTCAGGAGTCCCTGGCATGGGGAAGCGGGCAAAGGGAGAAACAGAGTTAAAAGCCTGAAGGATAATGAAGTGTAGCCTTCCCTTGTGGAACCAAGGAGTGGTTCCATATGTCTTTATTGGCAAGGAGGTTTCTAGAAAATCCTGTTATCAAGCATCAGAGAGTTTGGATAGAGATCAAATGAATTGCCCAAGGTCACACGCTGTGTCAGGGCAGACCCAGAGTTAGAACTCATAGCCCTGAAGTTTCCAGTCTATTGCTTGGCTCCTTAAACCACAAACCCTTGTCAAGGAAGAAGTCTCCCTAGAGCTGAGGCAACACAGCTGGAGAGTATTAACCCCAAGGTTTCAAACAGAAAGGATTTCACTGGATCACAGATATGTAACCTTTTTTCAGTAGATACACAGGGAAAGCTGGTATGCAAAGGAAGGCTGGGCAGGGATGACGGAGGAAACAGGGAGGTTAAAGTAGGTGACCGAATCTCCCCATCCAACAAACAATCACCCTTAACACACACACACACACACACACACACACACACACACACACAACTGGCTGATAAATTCAAAAATACTTGTCTGCAAGAAGAATCATTGTTTTAGAATAAGTCACTGGTGTATGTGTGTCTGTGTGTGCAAGTGTGTGTGTGCGTTTTCCTTAAACCCAGAAAAAAGGCTCCTACTGGATCAGTAATTACATATTATTAATTAGAAGATGAACAAAACAAAACAGGAGGGTAATAAAGTCTAAGTTCATTGAAGAAAGTACTTTCTACCTTCTGAATGATCTTATACTCCTGGATTTGCAACCTTTCTTGTCCATTAACTCCATTGAGAATGTGATTAAAGCTGTGGTCCTCCCCTGCCCCCCCCCCCGGAAATTGCTTATGGACTCATATTCCAAAATTTTGAATTAAAATTTCAGGAGTTCCAAGATTGGAAGTCAAAGGACCCCTTGTATGAGCAGCCTTGTTATAAGCGGCTCTGTAGTGCTCAGAGGAAGGTATGAATGGTGTTGACTGGTCCACAGCTTCTAAAAACCTGTCCATAAGCCAGCTGCCTCATGACCACATAGGATACTTGTTAAAAATACAGACATCTGTCTGTTGATGGACATCTAGGTTCTTTCCATAACTTGGCTATTGTGGACATTGTTGCTATAAACATTCGGGTACACGAGATGCAACGGGGGTGGGGGTTAAGGGGGTAGGAAAAGAATAAATGAAACAAGATGTGATCAGGAGGGAGACAAACCAAAAGAGACTCTTAATGTCATAAAACAAACTGAGGGGGGTCGGGGGGAGGGGGGTTAGGAGAGGGTTGTGGGGTTACATTATATGTTTAAATAAAAATAAAAATTTAAAAAAAAAAAAACAGACATCTGAATATCTTCCAGATCCTAATGAATCTAAATTTGGAGATCTATAAAGGTAGGGCAGGTACCAAGGAACTAGCATTTTAACAAATGTCCCAGATGATTCAGACACACAGTCAGATTTGGGAACCACTGCCTTGGACAACTGGTTGGTGATGGCTGTTAACTACTTGGAAACCAAATGTGATAAAGGTAAACAAAAGTTGGGAGAGGAGGATGTAAGAATAGTGACATATTTTCCAATCCTGATTTGAGACCAATGGTCTAACAATGGCAAAAAATATTTGACATCTGGCCCATCCTAGGAAATCTGGGACATATGGTCATTGTGATATAAGATGAAAAATGTCTGAGAAATCACTGCTTTAAAGATAAGATGACCAGATGGTCTACATTAAGATGGAAAGTTCCATCATTTCATTTCACATCCTGCATCTCTGATTTTCTCTTGCTTGTTACCTTCTCCTCAAGCTATTCAACCACCCTTCTTCCTTTTATCTCCAAATTTCTCCAACTGCTCCATATGTCAGGAAACCTCATTGTAGCCCCTTCTGAACAGCCTAAGGGCTGGCTCACTGGCCAAGACCAGCCTCCCCTGCTCTGTATGTAAAGGTTCTAGAGAATTAACCTAGCTCCTTCTCCTTAGGTACATATGTCCACCCACTCCACCCTTGAGCCTCTGTCCTCTCAAACTACAGGCCAGGGAGCGAAATGCAGCTTAGCATCTCCAGCTGATGCTCAGAGGATCCACACTAGCCCATTTTTTTTTTTTATCTCTGATCCTTACAAGGAGAAAGAAAGGAAAAAAAACAAAGTAACAAACATGGAAAAACTCCCTGTTCAACAGCATTCTTTCTATTGCATTCCCTGGGCTATCATTGCGGACTTCCTTGTGTACCTTCAATTCCTTGCTTCCCATTTATTTCTCCACTTGCTCAGATAATAAACAATAGCAAAATGTATATAATACATATTACATATATAAAGTAAATATAATAAAAATGTCTTACAAGATAGAATGAATAAAAACACGCAATAAATTGTTGGTGCTTACTTCTAGAACTGTTTTACTGTTTCAGAATAGCAAAAGGAAACAGACTGCAAAATACAAAACATACTCCTCACTATACTTACCATAGTGGTTTGCCATATGATGTATACTGAAAATAGATGCTGAATTAAATCAAAAAGTTTAAAGACTGATAAGAGAAAGAGCTCATAGAGACCCTGTCCACCCAAAAATACAAGTTTCACCCAGTATTTTGCAATCTTGGTCCTCTTGTTACTTAGCTAACAGTGAGTGAGCTGTTACAGTGAGGCAACCCTATAAGTTAATACCAGCGATCTATTCGAGTTTGAAATCCTTATTTTTATTGTTAATGTCATTAGAATAGCCATTAATGCAGTCCCATGCCATCTAAGTTATCTTGCATAAATTTTTTCAAAAATTTTGTGAAGTAGGTACTAGCTCCCACACGCTACAGAGATGGAATAGGCTCAGAGAGGTCAAATATCTTGAGCAAAGGCACATAAATTGAGCACATCCAAAACATGGTAAATGTTTACCAACCAGCTCTTTGGGGTCAGGGAAGAGTTCTGTAATATCTGCTGGTTCCCATGGTATAAATACTCCCAGTAAGGGATCTCAGCCTGCCAAGATGTCATGGAGCACAGAGAGAGCTGGGAAGGGGATGGGCACAGTGACATCTGAGCTGTGGCATGGGCTCCCACACACAACTGTTTGAATCCCAGCCAGCATTATTCAGAGAGTAGAATAGTCATCCACTACACCATTCCAGTGATCCTATAAGTATGGAAATTGGACACCGGCCATGTCTCTCTCCTGACACTACCAAACAATTTGTAGGAGTCAGATTCTTTTTTCATTTATTGAAAAGGTAAAACATAAAGGAAGGGCACCCAATTATTCAGTTGTTACTGTGTAAGATTAGAATCAAGAGTGAAAACTCTTGGGGCAACTGGGTGGCTCAGTAGGTTAAGCATCTGCCTTCAGCTGAGGTCATGATCTTGGAGTCCTGGGATCAAGACCCACATCAGGCTCCCTGCTCAGTGGGAGCCTGCTTCTTCCTCTCACTCTCCTGCTTCCCATGCTTCTGCTTTCTCTCACTCTCTCTCCTGCTCTCTGTCAAATAAATAAATAAAATATTTAAAAGAAAAAGTGAAAACTCTTTGTGGACAATTTTGAAAGCTGAATTAGAAATAATATAGCAAAAAAAATCATATAAAGTAAGACAAGTCTACTGATGGGAAATATCATCATTCTTTTGATACGGGGCCCAATTTCTTCATTTAAGATTTTGTTTTTTTCCAAAACCGAATGTTTTAATCCAATAAAGTCAAGTCACGCTACTTAGTCCTCAACCATAACATAGGGTTTTTTCCTCTTCTCTTCTTTCATCTGCACCCCACATTTGCTAAAATCATTCAAATGTCTTTGACTTGTTATTCTCCAAAATACTCTAAAATTCATCTATTAAGCCATTGTCTGCAATACCTGTCTACCTCATGACTATTAATGAAAGGAAAGGGAGAAAAGCATCTCTCCTTTCTGAAAGATGAGACTATGGCATCCATAAGTGCCAATGCCCAAGAAGAAGAGAGCTGATTGGAGTAAAGGTAGATTGCCAACCTTGACTTTAAAATCAATCATTAGGGACATCTGGTGGTTCAGTCAGCTGAGTGTCTGCCTTTGGCTCAGGTCATGATTCGGGATCCTGGGATCAAACTCGTTGTCGGGCTCCCTGCACAGCAGGAAAACTGCTTCTTCTTCTACCTCTGACTCTACCCCTCCCTCCATTTGTGCTCACTCTCTCTTCCTCTCTCTTTCTCAAAATAAAAAAAAAATAAATATTTTTTTAAATTAGAATACAAGAAGCCTGGCAGTATCTCCAACATACAGGTTCCTATAGAAGCCGACATTCTCATAGGCCTTTATAAATAACAGAAATTCATTTCTGAAAGGATGTGTGAAAGGCATCCCCAAAATCTACCTAACTAATGTGGGATTCCCATGGTATCCCTGGCCAGAGTGGGAGGGGTGGTGGAGGTAGCAGAGGTTGGGGGGCGGGGGGATCCGCCTCTACCTGCCACCACCACAGAGAGAAAACTCACCATCTCTGGGACACAGTTTAGCATTGGACAGCTCCATTTCCAAGAGTGTCCATCTTTGCTCAGTGAAGATGTCTAAGTTCAGACCACTGATCCTAATTATGCCTCCCAGAAGACAGACATGGCAACAGAAAGCATGTAAGATTTAAAAACACAAGAATCAGACTTCAATTCTGATGTCGTCCCCATTAGGTTGAGATCAAATCATTTAGACTCCAAGCCTCAGTTTCTCCATATGAAAAACACTGACAAAAATAGCTACCTAGAAAGAGTATGAAGATCCAAAGACATAATGATGTAAGGTGCTTTATAAACTGTAAGTCACGGGGCACCTGGGTGGTTCAGTGGGTTAAGGCCTCTGCCTTCAGCTCAGGTCATGATCCCAGGGTACTGGGATCAAGCCCCGAATTGGGCTCTCTGCTCCGCAAGCAGCCTGTTTCCTGCTCTCTCTCTGCCTGGCTCTCTGCCTACTTGTGATCTCTGTCTATCAAATAAATTAAAAATCGGAAAAAACAAAACAAAAAACTGTAAGTCACTATACAATTAATACATGACATGAACTCAACAATCACTTCTTACTATGTCTATTTGACAGTCCCTAACTTATTTAAAAATAGCTACCGAGTGCTATTGGGGGGGGGTTGTTTTGGTGTTGTGGGGGAGGGGAGCAGATTTCAAAACAGAATGAATCAAGACATGTTACTATGCTAGCTCTCTCTTCCAAAGTGCTCCAGTTTGTTAATAATTACAAAGTTATTGGCTCATTACAATTCTGAGAGCAGTATGCCTACTACTTCAATGATCCCCCTGGTCACAGAAGAGGTCTGGTTAGATTCTGACGTATTTTGGTAGGAAAGCTAAAGGATTTCCTGTTGGATTAGACTTGGAGAGTGAGAGAAAGAGTCAAGTGTGGTTTCAAGATTTCTGGCCTGGGCAGCAGAAGCATGGAGCCACCATTCTTCAAGAAAGATGAAGAAGAATTTGGGTAGAGCAGGTCTAGAGGGAAGATCAATTAAATTTGAGATGTTTATTAGACATCTAAGAGGAGGTATCAAGTAGTACTCTAATGAAATAGGAACAAAAAGACCAAAAGGAAAGACAGCAGTGGTATATAATGTTGAAACCAGTTCAAGAGTCCTTTGAAAATAATTCTTGGGATATTAGCTTTGCAACAGGCCTAGAAAACAACTGGTCAAAATTAAAACGCAGAAATCAGTGGAAATCTCCAAGAATGGTTCTAGCAAAAGAACGAAATGGATTACAAGCAATACAGAATGTGATTACAGAGCAGAGGTATAATAAAGTAGAAATATATTTGTTGTCTTAAGTATATAAAAGGCAACAAAAAACAGGAAGAAAAATATTATTTGAGATAATCGAGATAATCTATGGAATAATTATGAAAAACCTGAAGTATGACATGATTTTGAAAAATTGGTAAAATGTAAGAAATAAGAATTTACTTGGCTTTTTTTTTTTTTAAGTAGCACAGGAGGCTTATCACTGAAAGGAAGAAAGTACAGTCATTGTCTTCCACTAGAAGTATGTATGTAGTTAATGGTTTTCAATACTCAGAATCACCTTATAGGCGATGGTCTAAAGCAAACAAAATTTCTGAAGTGTTTTGATTTAAATCTTCTCAGATTTGAAAACTTAACTCTTCAGTACCACTAAGGGTTATTTTTATATATAGTATCCTTGGTGAGGATCTACAGTGACTTGTTTTAAGTAGCTAAGTTTCCTTTTTTCCTTGAAAAGGTCAGTACTCACTGACCTCTTATTTCTTCCTTATTATTATTAAAAAATAATTTTTTGAAAAGAAATCCAACCAGCTAAATTTATATCAGCATTTTACTGGACCTCTGAGCTCTTTTACTGTGAGAATCAAAACTTCCTCTTTTAAAAATATGTCAAAAGCACACATTTCATGGGCAAACTTCAGATAGCATAAAAGTATAAAGCTTCAAGCCCAACAGAAACCTTGGAGGAGATCTTATTCAAAGCCTGGGACTAGATGGCCTCACAATGCTTTCATCTACCCTTGATCATCCAAGAGCATTCATTAAGCCCCTGGATGACAAAGATGTTCAGCTGGACATTAAAATGGTGCTCATCCATCTTTCAAAGACAACCCCAGTCTTTAGAATGAGTCCTTCCAAACAGTAAGAAGTACAGGCAAATGTCTTTGGCATGTTTTTCTCATACATTAAACAAGAAGTAAAACAAAGGTGAAAAATGAAGTATGAGTTAAAAAGAAAAGACATAATACTCACTTGCCTTATAGCATGGTACGAAAAACAGTCATAACTATTCCTGACCTTTAATTCACTAAGGATATCCTTTTCATATGTGAACTGGAAACTTTATTGAATATCTGGATTCATTTATATGCAAATGGAAAAAATCTAGACATTGCCAGGACAACCAAATTTAAGCAAATAAATATCCTGATAAATATGCTGTCCTCAAGGCCACACCATTTGGAATGGAATGCCTCGTAAGGTTTAAGCTCTGCTCAGATTGCAAGGTAGAAAAGGGGGTCACACCCCACTTCTACGGAAGAGCTTTGCTCAGGGACCATCAGGACCCTTAGCCCACTGCCACCTTCTGGTTCTTTCCTCTTCCTACTAATCCCACAGTTACATAGTCCATCACACGCTGAAAATGGACTACTTATTCCCAAAATACTTTTCTTTTTCTTTGAAGATAACTGGATTTGTACTCCTGTTCCATCATTTATCAGCTCTTGGATCTTGCAAGTCACCTGAACCTCAGCTTTGATAGTCTCAATTTTATCGTACCTAGTTCTTGGGTTTCTTTGGGGGGAAAAAAAAGGAAGATTGTATATATAAATACGTAAACGTATTATGTAGTGTCTGGTACATCGTAGGTATTCAGTAAGTATTATTATATTTTTGACGTTTTAGATAGTCATTCTGGAATTAAAGTATACAAAAGAGGCCTTGGAGGGAAAGGGAACTATTCCTGTTTCCAAGAGTTAATTAAGTGCATTCATTAAGTCCTAATGACGTATTATACATTTTAAATGGTGGGTGACTTTCAAGACTGAGAGCAGACTCATGTATACAATAACAATAATGACAATTTGATTTACTTTCTGTGCAAAGAAGACGACTCATGCTCCACATTTGAAAGGCTGTCACAGACAATGAATAGGGTAAAGCCAAAGCAGGGAGAAAGACTCAATTTTTAAAGTAAAGCATATACTTGTCCTTACTATCTATAGCAAACAGAAAACTGTTTGCATTTGCTCCAGCTAACATTTGCCTGTTCCCTAACAATCTAGGAGCCACGGGGTATACAGAGCCTACCCTCCCATCTCTAAGGAACCTCAGTGTCTTCTCCCCCATCTTTCCTTTGAACAGATGGGAAGTCAAAGCTAGGTGAAGGTCGTGCCATGGACAGGCATCAGGTAGCTCTTCTGTATCAGGCTCCGTGCCTGTTGGGATCTGGATTCAACAAGGTCACCAAGACCTTTTGATTTTCTGCCTTATTACCTTCTTATTTTCATGAGAGCAACCAGTGAATTTCTTCCCACCTAAGAATTAAAGGGCATAAATTAAAATATGACAATAGATCATCCCATTTGTGATTCTGGCATTGGCAGGTTCTGGAAAAATGGATTCCTGGGTCATTGGGGCAGTCCAGAAATATTTTTGTTTCAATCGCTCTTATAAAAAATGATCAGGAATTGGTTAATCAATATTGCACTGTCCTGCATCTATAGAAGAGGGAGGAGGAGCGGTAAGAAATGCAACATCTCTGATGGCTGAGGGGCCTGTGGTACCTGAGACCCAGGTGTCTCTTGACACTCTGCAGGTAGTTATGAATACGATTGGGTTAACTTGCTGGTGGATTCAGGATTTGGTAGAGAATCAGAGTGTGTTCTTAAATGAGTTCTGTCATTTTCCTCTTTTTCTTCAGCCTGATGTTGGGGGGAAAACACTCTAATGAGTTCTGAATTCAAGATTTCCATATTTTTAATACACTGTGGTAGGACATGTTTACTGCTACAAATATAATAATAGCACAGGTACCATTAAACTCTGGCACTTTTCCCTAACTAAACCCCCCTATAAAAATGACGGCCATATAAATCAGCGTTTCTCAGAACATGGTCCTCAGACACCAACTCTAAGATGCTGCGAGAAGTAAAGATGCCACAGAGAAATAAACACATTTTAGGAGCATCTCCTGGAGACTGATGAGTACGCTGGGCTGGCAAAGTCCCTACAAGGCCCAGCAGAGAAGAAGCCCAGTTGTGCCATACAGGCAAGCCAGTGGGTCCCAAAGTAATGTACAACAGCCCGTGCTGTCAGCAGAGCACCTAGTAATACCCTGTGAACTGCCATTGTAAACCGACAGGGGAGGCAGGCTGTTAGCCACATGGGAACGTGTCAGCTTCTTGAATGCAGAACTCAACGAAATGAGAAGAAAGCAAGAAAAATGAAGCAACATCCCTCAGGGTCAACGGGATAATGCAGTGGGTTTTGAAACAAACGCTGCCTTGGGCTTGTTTATGGTTTTTTATTTATCATTTCCCCCCTTCCCAGAACTAGTCCCTGAAGGAAACTTTAGGCTTTCAGAGAACAAGGACTGTAAAAAAAAAAAAAAAAAAAAAAATCTTGGGCATATGAATAAGCACAGATAAGACCTTCAAAACCCAAGAGGAACAACCTAAAAATTAATAGAAATCAAAAGTATAAGCTCCAGCTTTCACTACTGTCCTGTTTAGAAAGGCTGGATGCAGGGTCAGACAGGAAGGGAACACAAACATGGCTGCTGACTGTGGCAGGATGGCCGTGCTGCCTGTCTTACTGCCCAAGAATAAAGGCATTGAGGTTCAGTGGGTTAAACCTCTGCCTTTGGCTCAGGTCATGGTCCCAGGGTCGTGGGATCGAGCCCCGCATCAGGCTCTCTGCTCTGCAGGGAGCCTGCTTCCTCCTCTCTCTCTGCCTGCCTCTCTGCCTACTTGTGATCTCCGTCTGTCAAATAAATAAATAAAGTCTTTAAGAATATATATAAAGTTCTATTTTTAAAAACTTATTTAGGGGCATCTGGGTGGCTCAGTGGGTTAAAGCCTCTGCCTTCAGCTCAGGTCATGATCCCAGGGTCCTGGGATCAAGCCCCACGTCGGGCTCTCTGCTCAGCAAGGAGCCTGCTTCCTCCTCTCTCTCTCTCTGCCTGCCTCTCTGCCTACTTGTGATCTCTGTCTGTCAAATGAACAAATAAAATCTTAAAAAAAAAAAAACATTTAAAAAAACAATAAAGGCATCAAAAGTGGGGAAGGAGCTACATCACAAAGTCATTGTATATACTCTTTGTCTCTCCCCACTGTCCCTCTCTCCCCTTCTTCTATCTCAGCTCTAGAAAATAGTCATAACTGAGGCTGAGTGAATTCTGACTCTCCACACAACCCGAGAATAAACTGTCCAAACACAGTTTCTAAATGCCCAACATAAATGTAGCAGTGTGGATCATTCTGGCATTTTCAGACTATGCCAGCCCCGTCCCCCGCCACCCTCCCCCACCCCTGCCCCGCTACTCCAGCCTCATGGTGTTCCCCCCCAGCCCTCTTCTAACAGCCCACACTCTGACTTTCAGAGCCTGGGATAGCTTATTAAAAGTATTCATTGAATTGGGCTCCCAGGATTTAATCTGTGGCTTTAAAATTCAAAGTATACTTGTGAAATGCAAGTGTAAGTTCATTTCTAATAACCATAATAGTGTTAACTAATCTGATATGAATGCTACCATACTCCAGGAACTACAGTAAGAGCTTTAGATAGGTTTTTCTCATTTAATCTTCATGGCCACCCTGTGAGATAGAATTATCCCCATTGTAGAGATATGAAACCCAAGGCACAGAGAGTTTAAGTCAACTTCCCAAGGTTGCACAGCTATCAAGGGATATACATGATCTTTTCGTCTAGACAGGCTGACTCCAGATCCTGTCCTCTAACTCCTGCCTCTCAGTAAAAGAAAAGCTTCACTTCTGCTTGGCTATCAGTGCAGGTAGAAAGAAAAGTATAATTCAGAGATGTCCTGATTTTTCTCGTCCACCTGGCAGTTGAGCATGGGCTCTGGAGTGTGATAGCCTCAGTTCAGAGCCCCGCTCTGCCTCAAAACCAGTTGTGTGTCTGGGAGCAAGTGTCTAACCTCAGCTCCCCATCTGTAATGTAAGGATAATAACTAGAATTTATTGGGCACTTACCTATGCCATGCATTCCAAACACTTTGCAATATTAAAATACTTAATTCTACAAAGTAGGTAGTCATTGTCTTTAATGATTAAATGTTTTAATGCGGGTAAAGAACTTTGAACAATGCCTGATAAGGTGTATCAATAAATGTCCGCTATCAGATATGATGCACATTCACTCAAATTTTGCAACACATCATTATGACATCAATCATCGTCCTAATGGCATCATAGGGATGCTGCTACAAGTCCGTGGCATGTGATTTTTAAGGGGGGGGTTAATCTAGGTTTCCAGCAGTACTTTCCTGCAATGTAAATGTATAAGATATTAACAATAACAAGTGACTAAGGAGACAGCTCTGTGATAGTGGTTTAAAAGCAGCAGCCCCGGGCACCTGGGTGGCTCCAGTCCCTTAAGCCTCTGCCTTCAGCTCAGGTAGTGATCCCAGGATCCTGGGATGGAGCACCCCCACCTCACTGGGATCCCTGCTCCGCAGGGAGCCTGCTTCTCTCTCTGCCTTTGCACATCTCTCTCTCTCTCTCTCTCTCTCTCTTTCTCTCTCTGTCTCTCATGAATAAATAAAGTCTTTAAAAAAAATAAAAATAAAATCAGTAGCTCTGATCATAAAATGAACTTTACTATTTATTAGCTATGTGACCTTGGGCAAGTGGCTATTTTACTTAGTTTCCTCACTTCTAAAATTTTTGCCTTCTAGGATTGTGATACTTACACAAGATAATACAGGTAATGTACTTAGAGAAAGGTTGGGCAGATAATCTGAAAAATCAGCTCTATATAGTAGTAATACAGTTCTGCTACCTAACTCAGTATATTGTGTAATTTTGTTTCCCTCACAGAAGCACTGCCCCAAGAGAAAAAACGGGACCACCCGTGATGTAGGGATATAGCATCTTATCTCAAAGAAAACCAGCGCTCCAGGTGAAGACCCAAAAACTCCATTTCCTAAAGTTCGCGCAATGACACCTAGGGTGTTGGTGTCCTCTTGGTAATCATCTTGCCATTGGCAACCTAACATGGAAAACTTCCTAGGGTGTTGTTTTTAAGTCATTACCAACCATCAGGATACAGCATAGGGACATAAATGGCATTCTAAAGAAAACTGGGGCACCTGGGTTGCTCAGTCAGTTAAGCGTCTGCCTTCAGCCCAGGGTCCTGGGATAGAGGCCCGCATTGGGCTTCCTGCCCAGCAGAGAGCCTGCTTCTCCCTCCCTCTTTGCCTGCTGCTCCCCCTGTTTGTGCTCTCTCTCTCTCTCCCTGTGTCAAATAAATTAATAAAATCTTTTTAAAAAATACTAAAAATAAAGAAAACTGAATTTACTGATGTTAACTTGTCCTACTTGAATAGGAGATGAACTGTTTACAGATTCACGACCCAATTGCCTTTTCATTTTCTGTGTTGGAAAAGGAACTACACCTCAAAGCACATGGTCATTCTGGAGTTTTATTACTAAATCTTATGCATCCTGACTATGAAAATGGATGCAAGAGCCAGGA
The DNA here is from genome assembly GCA_003697995.1 of Taxidea taxus jeffersonii. NCBI lineage: Eukaryota > Metazoa > Chordata > Mammalia > Carnivora > Mustelidae > Taxidea > Taxidea taxus. Next base: position 14,270 of record RCUC01126381.1, read on the forward strand.
AATGTACAGCAAATACACATGAAAGTGCCCGCTGGTACTAGTCAACAGTGGGAAGTCGAGCCTCACATACTGGAACCAACCATGCTCAGGAGAAATGTCTGAAATGACTGTCCTTCCCCAAAGTCTACTTCCTTTCCCAGCCTCCCCAGCCCGGGTTCTGGATCCGAGGATGAGTGTCATGTCGATTCAGAGGGTAACTCTGACTTGCATTCCATGGCCTTGAGAATTACCATAATTAATCTTAAACTGAGTTGGGGCAACATGGAGGCTCGTGGCTAGAATCTGAAGTCATGAGCACAAATAAATCCCCTTGGAGTAAAGTAGAGCCACATATAACAAGCTGCTAAAAAATCAGGATTATTGTTCAAACCTGCATTCTAACCCCCGAGTGCAGTCTAGAATCATGGGGATTTTCTGGTCTCTTCTAAGAACGCCCTATTTCCAAACACTCAATTTGGGGTTTGCATTTCCCAAAAGGGACCAGATGAGGTGTAAGCTGACCCATGTTTTTCTTACCCAGTCAGAGTCTAATGTCTGGCTCATTGGGGAACTAGATCTCTTCTAACAAAAGGTTGAACTAGATTTTTTTTTCCTTATGTGTGTTATGTATGTATCTATTTATTATGTTAATATGCCTTACTCAACAAAATTTATGAGATAACTAATAAAAAAAAAATTCTAAAAATCAGGCCCAAGAAAATAAGACCCAAGCTAAAGATCACAGGTGAGTATAATTGGGTCACAGATTCAATTTTAAGCTTCCTGATGGTCAGACCAAATAAAGAAAGGTCTCTAAGAATGAAGGTAAAGGGACTGAAGATATGCAGCCAGATTTAAATGATTACTTCAAAATTACAGGTCAGACTATTTCAACAAATGTGTATCTACTGAAAACTCACAGATGCACGCTAAGAAAATGTTTCCTTCACTCGTGTCCCTTTCAGAGGAATATCCTGCAGCCCTTCCCAGGAAAAAGGCCTCTAGACTGTAGAAGGAAGGTCTCTACAAACTTCGGTTTTTAAACTATGGTCAAGGTTCCTATTTTAATCCAAGGAAATTAATTATGACGAAGTAAGGGCCCTTCTATTGCCACTAATGCATTTTCATTTTTGCTAAAAGTGAAACAAAAACAAAGCAAAACGGAAATCCTCCCAGTTTTGAAATGTGGACTCACCAGGAATTGAGAAAGAGATCAGGTCTCCTTCACAGGTCCTATGTATTATGCACAGCAAAAGCTCAGTAAAAGGGCTGGATCAAATTAGCCCCAATTCCTCAAGTATAATCATAAGCCACAGCCATTGCTCTCATGTGATTTATTAAGGATTTTAAGTGCAATTTTAGAAATATTCATATATAAATAAACCAAAGCTAAGAAAGTTTATAAAAGACAAAAATCACAATAGCGTGTATATGATAAGGAAGAAGGGAAAGAATTTAACACGCAGTGGGAAACTACCCTGAATATACCAGCCCTGTCTCTGGTACACATGTATATTACCTAATTAAATCCCCCAGAATAATCCTATCAAGTAGAAGCTACCACCATCATTGTTTTACAAATACAGAAACCACGGCTCAAAGAGATTCAAAAATTCGCTCAAGATCACAGAGCCAACAAGAGTATTCTCGCCATAAATGCATAGTTGCAAAGGTCATATTATTCCTAATATACATCAGAAGAACTCTCTCATAGGAGGGCACATGATAGGAGGCCCATTTGCTAAGTGTGGAAACTGAAAAATAAAAAGTCAAGCTGTCTTTCTAGTGTATGTGAGAGCCAGAACTACAACTTGGAACTTTTCTACTATATCACAGTCGGTACGATCTTAAAGACAAGAATCTGAAAGAGCAGTTTCATTGATAGAAAGTCCATGACGTTCTGAAGACAGAACTTAAGTTAATAAATAAAAATAATGTATTTTTCTTTCTTTTTTTTTCACCCATTTTGGCTTATTGGTAAGTAGACTTGGTAAGTTCATTTGTGAATTCAACTATTGTACTAGAAGTACAAAGGGATATAATTGAGATAAACTAAAAACATAATAAATGGACTAAAAATATACCATTCTCACAAGAGAAACCACAATTTTCTAGGCTGTGTTCCCTGGAGCTAGAGAATATACTTCTAATGAGCTTTGAGTAATCACATAAATTGAAAACCTAACCTTGTAATGCCTGATAGTGATCTAAACTACTTAGCTATGTTTTGTATTATACCACAAAACAGTGGTTTGTTCACAAAATGTAACAAAATATCTTGTGTTACTCATACTTTGGCCTTAGGCTTACATGTGTTGAAACCATAATCCCCAACGTATTTCAGAGTATGTTTGGACAACCAAAGTTACTCTATGAAAATGACCCAAAAGGAAAACCCTATTCCATTAAAAACACAAATTGCTAAGAGTTAAATGTTTAAGTATTGCCTAGAGTGTATAAAGAAGATTTAAAATCTAGTGCTCATTTTTCCCACTTAAAATAAAACAAAACAAAAAAATGAAAAAGGGACATTCAGGAACCATACAGGAAAATTGTAAATTAGCTATATCCTGATCTACTTCATATCTGTTGCATTATGTCATGCAGAAGAAACCAGATACTACAGCCCAACAAAGAAAAGGGCTGTTTGATACCAAGGGCTTCAGACACAAAAGAGGCTACCCTGGTGGGTAAAGGGAGACTTGTCAAGAGTACTGTCAAGGCGATGTCAGGGGTTCCCACTAGACGTCACAGTTTGGAGAAGCTCAAGCCCAAATACCTTGATCTTGGGAATGCTTAGGGACACCATTTAGTCTGAAAATTCTCCGGAAACTATGATAATTAAGACTGTAAGCGGTGGAATCAGATGGAAACATACTAGAATACCAATTCTGTCATTCAGTAGGTCCACGATCCTAGGAAAATCCCTTCACCTTCTTCCTTCACAGGGTTGGGAGGATTAAATGAGATGGTATCTGTAAAACACTTAGCAAATCTCCCAGCACCTGGTTAGAACTAACAAGTTCTAACTAGTTATTATTGTTATTTATTATCATTACTTTATGAATAATCATTGGGCCCTGAGTACCTAATACAGTGCCCCTAAATATTAAGGGATAAATAAATGTCTGCTAACTAAATTGAGCTTTGGGGCTAGTGGTTTGATATATTATGTTGGCCCACTTAATTATAAAGGAAACCTTCTAAGTACCAGTGTTCAAACTCTGGGAAATATTGGTCATCAAATAAGACTGGAAAAAATAAGTTAAACAAAACCAGTATTTTCTTTCCTGCAGAACTTCTCAGAGCCTTTAATGAGACCAGGTGAATTATGACTCTCCAAAGAGACAGAAGATGCAGCCTGCAGTGCTTCTTTAAATTCACTGTTCTGTTTCCTTATCTATAAAACATACAGTTTCACCACATGCTCTCTAAATTCCTTCCCTCCTCATTAAGAGGTTAGAATTCTAGCCATTTTTCAGAACTAGTTATGCATATGAATAGAGATTGAAATGAACGTTGATCCCCCTAGATCAGAACAAATTAGATCTTTTTCCATTTTCCCACTGCAAGGCCCACCCGAAAAGAACTGAATCTTTGATGCTTGATCACATATATAACTTAATCCTGGCTTTAACTTGCACAGATCAAGTTCATCAAGATTTAAGTCATTTCTGATTTAATATGACTTTTTGAGAACATGCATTAGATGTGAAAGCTCACGGGCTCCACAATGAGGATTCAATCACGTAGGGGCACAATTTTTTTAAACTTACTTTTAAATAGGTTTCTTATCAAAATAAAATGTTACCCAAATCCACATGCTCAACAACATTTAATATTTAAAAAGCAGGTAATGAAATTGTTACCTAACTCAATTAAGTGAAAGAGGCATGTGAGACATTGCATTTTTGCTTCTCTTCCACCAAATCTTTTTCTGCTCAGCCTGGTATCATTCACCAGCCAAGCCCTTCATTCCTCCATTTTCCTCATCTCCCACTCCCAGGTCCAACTGTTAAGCAAAGGCTGGTGAAACCTTTTCCCAGGAGCTCCACTCTCATTTTTTTTTTCCTTTTATACTCCAATGGTTGGTTTCTTAAATAGTCTCCTGTTGATACTCTAATGCCCCCCCCCGCCCCCGCGTCCATCCTCTACCTTCCTGAGATAGTTCCACAATGAAAAGCAGTCTTTCTGCCTCCGTGTTATAAACTTTCCATGTGTCCCCATCACAGGCTGTATGATCCAATCTGCTCAGCATGCTGGAGCCCTTTCTTTCTTAAGACATATTTATGTTGCAAGTGTAAAAGCCCCCCTTGTAGACCGAGCGTCTTGAAAGTCTAGGTGTTTCTTCTTTCTCTCCTAGTGCTCAACACCCGCCTGCAGAGTGCCCAATATAGAGTGAGTGCCCGTTCATGTTCCTTAAATGACTAAAGAAATAATGCACGAGGGGGCGCCTAGTTGGCTCAGTGAGTTAAAGTCTCTGCCTTCTCCTCAGGTCATGATCTCGGGATCTAGCCCCGCATCAGGCTCTCTGCTCAGCAGGGAGCCTGCTTCCCCCCCCTCTCTCTCTGCCTGCCTCTCTGCCTGCTTGTGATCTCTGCCTGTCAAATAAATAAATAAAATCTTAAAAAAAAATAATGCACAGAACTCAAATACAATTTTAGGCCCTGATATTGAAATATTAATATTTAGAAAGAGCTAGGTTAAACATAAGGGAAAGCGTTCACATGGGCCAAAATCTTCCACTCTCCCCCTAAAATGACATGCTAAGTAGAAAATGTGAGTAAGTTATTCTTCCAGTGATTCTATTTACTCTGAGCACAAAGACACACTTTGATGTACTGTGCCATTGAACTCAATGCCATTACAACATGATTAAAGCCACATTCAGCACAGGGAGGAAATGGGTGAGTATGAAGTTGACCAGGGTAGAACATAAAATGAGTTTTTGTTTGTTTGCTCAGATTAGACTTAAAATTACCCTCTAAAAACTCCAGTCTCTGTTTTCAGGACCATCATCTTACACCAGCAGAGCATCATCTCTGAGAAGAAAATCTGCCCCCCATGTTAGCAAAAGCTTGGAATTCCTCCGGCCAGGTGGGCAGCCGCATGTGTTGCTCTGCCCAGCAGAGGGCGCACGGCCCCCAACACCTGGCCAGCCCGGTGGAACTGAGTTGAAGTTGTTCCATAAACCCAAGCCTCTGAATACCGGTCAGTGCTCCTACCTCCTGTCCTTGCCTGCTCCCTGGAGCTCTGTTCTCTTCTTCACACTCACAATGAGGTGTCAGTGAACTTGCAGCTCTCAGGCACACCGGGTTTGGAGCACATGGGGAGAGGGCAAAGGGGAGGCTGTTCACTTAGGAGTGTGATGACTTCTTGGAAAAGAAAACTTTAACTCACTCCTACTTAGCAGGACAGCTACAGAGAGGCCGTTTTCAAATTGCCCCTCCCCCAACTTGAAAAAAAGTATTTTCTGCTCTTGGCGATTTGGTTTAGATGGCTGAGGCATCAGAGGTGCAACATGAAGGTCATCAGGCTAGTAAAAGGCTGAGAGGGGGGTAAACTCCTTTCCCTAAAAAGGGAGTCACGTTTTCAGAGGCTTAACTAGTAGAAGAGGAGAAAGAATATCATATACTCTCAGAGTCTAGAGACAGATGCTTCTGTTGTTAAGAGTAAGGGCCGCTGATCTAGAAAGGCAAGACAAAAAATAAACTGAAGAGATTTTGAGGAGCTCACAAGGAACCCCAAAATGATTCCTTTGAGGAGAACAAAGGGACATCTCAGTCCTTATGGGGACATGGTTCATCTGCTCCGTTAACACCAAAACCTGGCTGGGAGGGAGCACATAGCAAGGGCCTCTTGTTAATATGCAGAAAGAGTTTTCGAAAAATTGTCTTTTTCCTTCAAAATACACTTCAGGCAGTCATGGGAGGTCTACAAAGAATTCTAGCCCTTGCACCTGGCTCAGTAAGCAGAATGGGGAATGACTATTGGAAGCCCACAGGCACTCCTGACCGAGAACAGAGCACAAAACTGGGGAGAAGTGAAAGACAAGCTTGTTGTAGCTCATGGCAAGTCGTACTATGGGGTACGATTTTATCCCGATGCCAGAAGAAACCACTGCAGAGGTTTAAACAGGGAGTGCCATGGTCAGATTTGCATGTTGGGAAGATCACTCTTCTATTTCTAGAGTGATCTTCCCAACATGCAAATCTGACCATGGCCGAGGTTCATGCATATCAAATATGAAATGTTAAATTAAATTTCATGCTTACTAATTCTGATAAGGCCTAGCAAGAGCATACATTTATTTCCGAAAACCGGGACATACCCAATAAGAATGGGGAAAGTCTTCCATTTCTAGCCTTACCCTAGACCCGGGGCCGCATTTTTGCAGACCACAAGGCCTAGAGCCAGCTGAACTCAGAATAAAATCTCAAGTGACCTACCTTGCAACACTACTTCCCAGTTAGAAAAGTAGTATTTATTAGACAGAAACTTCATTTAATTTCACAAATACTTACAGAGCCACTAGTAGGTTAAACCACCGTGCTGGACTCTGCTGGGAACTCTGAGATTAACAGAACACAATCTCTATCTTCTAGAAAGTCATAGACTCCTTCACATCAAGTAGAGAGGAAAACACTTTTTTATGGGGTATCTTAAAGCAAATAAACATGCCAACGAAAGCACTTTTTGTGCATTTGTATGCATTCCTAAGTATCTAAGGCCTCTTAGTCTCTAAGACTAAGAGCCAACTCTAAGACCCAATTCTCCAAGTAAGAACATTTAGTTTGAATTTAGAAAAATCAAATTTAAATCAATATTTTTTCTATATTCTTAACTTGTATTTCTCCTACAAGCAGAGGCTGGATATTCAAAAAAAAAAAAGTGAGCACCAAATTAGAGAATGACTGTAAGTGAAAAATGTACGTAGTTCCTCTTAAAATTTACATCCCCAAGCTCAGATGAGAGTCTTTTGTTCCCTCTGACTCATTTATGGTTAAAATGTCTATGCCAGCCCAACAATCCCGCCATTCCTGCAAGTCTGAGAGGAGCAGCCACCCAGGGCCTTGGGGAGATCCCTGTCACTTTCAGGAAGCGAGTGGGCAAATCCTAAGGACATTAGTTCTGTCGAAAAGGATGATGGGGCTACTATAAATAATGGCTAGTATGTGATTGCTAATCCTTGGAAGGGGGGCAGAGTGCACCCAGAAGTAACTGACGTAGATGACAAAAAGAACTGAAGAGTCAGAAAGGAAGGATATTGGTTCTAGTTCGTTCTCACACAGGCAAGAGGACTTCCCACTGCTTCAGTAACTCTGCTTTTTGGGTTGGTTTGTCTGTTTGTCCCCATGCCTGGAGTCAGCATAGAACCGCAACTAGAGGCTAGACCTGCAGTCTGACCTTGTGTTATAGCAAACAGGATTAGGGAACAAAGCAAATCTATTCCACTAGGCACAGTCGAGCTGAGATTAGTTAGTACAAACCGCGTTTGAAATCCTAAGTATTGTTACATGCAGAGGCCTTCAAAATAATGACATAAATTAACATTTTCGTTTCCGTGCAAAATTGAAATCATATGTCTATAAAAGGCCAAAGGAACTATTTCTAATTAGATATGCTAGAAGCTTTAAAATGAAAACTTCCAGGCAGAGGGCAATTCTGGATTTTCCAATACACATTGAATTTGGCCACTGGAACATTTAGATCTGATTTGTGTGATATTTTCTCGGCATGGGCTTTCTACAGCAGAAGAGAGAGATACTGTGATCGTCCACATCATGGAATTTCGTGTTAATGAACCACAACGTGAAGCCAGGGTATTGTGTGGTTCACATAATTGTTTCCACTAACACACTCGAAAGCTTCAGAAAATTTTTCTCAGGGGTATTAGTTTATCACCGAAATCCTTTACGTGGTTTTGTGGCAAAGACACATGTGCCGGGTAATTATGGACCACAGGGGAGCCTGGGATTTGCAGGCGCATGATCTCTCCCTTTGGTTCCTGATCAGATGGGCCAGGAGCTTCACATGAACACAACAGGACAGAAGATAAACTCGAATAACGAGGAATATCTAGCATGCACACTCAGATGCCACACAGTGCATGTTTCTGACTTGTACCATTATTACCTGGAAGCTATTTGTTTCCTTTTGTATCATCTAGGCAGGGATCTGTTTGTTTCCCTACTAACCTGAGCAGTTCTGTGTTTCTTGTAAACCTCGGACCTGAAAAACATACTCCCCTTCTCCTCCTTCATTCTGGAATGGGCACCAGATTCATAGACTTGCATGTATGTTGCTATTCGAATGACAGAGGTCCATGTTCCAGAAAAATATTGAAACAGGATAGAGAACACAGGTACCAAAAAATGTAGTTGAATACCACCCATAATAGCAAAGAAAGATGGTTTCAAAACAAAACGAAGCGGTCTTTAGAAAATCCTGTGTCCCATGTTCACCCCATGGGTATATCAACTTCCTTTACACACAACGAGTGCCCATTCAATTGAATCTAATCCACAAGCTAGGAAAAACATCTCTGCCTTAACTCCTTAGAAATTCTGAATGCGTATGTCCCCATAACCAAGAAAAGAAAAGCAATTTATTTTTATTTTAACCAATTCCACTTTTCCCCAAAGTATTTGATGCTTAATTTTTTTTTTAACAGGCTCCATGCTGGGCATGAAGCCCAGCACAGGGCTTGAACTCAAAACCCTGAGATCAGGGGCGCCTGGGTGGCTCAAGGGGTTAAGCCTCTGCCTTCAGCTCAGGTCATGATCTCAGATCCTGGAATGGATCCCCACATCAGCCTCTCTGCTCAGCAGGAAGCCTGCTCCTCGCCCCCCCACCCCGCCTGCCTCTCTGCCTACTTGTGATCTCTCTCTTTCCATCAAATAAATAATTAAAATCTTAAAACAAACAAACAAACAAATAAACCCTGAGATCAAGACCTGAGCTGAGATGAAGAATGAATGGGACACTTAAGGGACTGAGCCACCCAGGCGCCCCGAAGCTTGATTTTTCAAATCACATAGGAAGTCAAGTACCAAGTCTCCTGTATCTCCCACCAGAATGAAAGGAACAGAGATTGTTACGACTTCATCCCCTAAGCTTCTGTGAAAGCTCTGGAGAGTAAGCTGATGCACAGAGAGAGGTTCCCTGATAAAGCTTGTGACATTTGCAAAATTAATACCTTGGATGATACTCTGCAAATGACAACCCCTTCATCCAGCAACAAAGACGTGCTGGATTCTGGTGAAGACATTCTTCAGCATGTCCTCTTCAGTTTGGTTAAAAAAGACTTGTACGAGGTAACTTTTAGATTCATGGGAATCCAGCTTGAATCCAGATGGGGGTTTGCACA
>ML100738.1:4497-38173 GCA_003697995.1 Taxidea taxus jeffersonii
TATATATATATATATATGACTTATAAGAGAACTGAAAATCACCCATTATACCAAGAATCATGTATATCACAACTTGAATGAGAAAAGATAACCAACCGACACCGATACCAAGATGAATCTGATGTTGGAATTAGCTTACAGAGGACTTTAAAGCAGCCATCATAAAAATGCTTCAATAAGCAAACATAAATTCTCCTGAGACAAATTAAAAAACAGAAAACCTCATCAAAGAAACAGAAGTTATAAAGAATCAAATGAAAATGACAGAAGAGCCCAGAAGAGGAAATTCTTCTTTTTTAAATTGCTAAGTTGGTATCAATTTAACACCCGCATTTCCCTGTCTTTTTCAAAGTCTTTTCCTAACTTTATCCAGAAGCCCTTTGATAAGGGCTTCCTACCACAACAGGCCCAATTCTTTTTCTGGTATTTTAAGTAAGAAACCCTCCAAGTAATCTTCAATTCTTCCTTACCCTTTACTTCTACATTCAATCTATTATCATAAAGGAGATTCGACACAGAATGCAGACGGTAGCAGGTATAATGATAAATTATAATTTATACTATTTAAAATTCTTTATTTTTTTTTTATTTTTTTTTTTAAAGATTTTATTTATTTATTTGATAGAGATCACAAGTAGGCAGAGAGGCAGAGAGAGAGAGGAGGAAGCAGGCTGTCCGCAGAGCAGAGAGCCCGATGCGGGGCTCGATCCCACGACCCCGGGATCATGACCCGAGCCGAAGGCAGCGGCCTTAACCCGCTGAGCCACCCAGGCGCCCCTAAAATTCTTTTAACAAATCATATCTTTGCTCTTTTGTAGCACAACTAACGAATGAAATTTGTTAAAGTCGAAGTTGAAATCTCTGACCAAGACTCTTTCATGTATAAGATGCTTGCTTGCATCCTAAATCCCAACTCAACCACTTTGTTGATTTGGGCAAAATTCTTAAGATTTTGTGCCCCAGCTTCCTCATTTGTTAAAAAAAAAAAAAAAGCGGGGGCATCTAGTATCTCTCTCAAAATAATGCCATAGGAAGATCAAAGGTGGCTTCATGGTGAGGGGGGCAGGAACTGGATGATCTGGGACTTGAAGGCAAAAAAAAGGGCAGAGAAAGCTTGGTGATGCAAAAGTACGAGGTACACATAGCCTACTAGGGCATAATAGAAGTTATGTAGAGGTGGGTTGGAAAATTTGTGGCTGGAAAAGGATCAGGATCAAATGGTGGAAAGCTCTGCTGATGAATGCAGACTTTGTTCTGCAAAAAGTCTTTTGGAAAAAAAAAATGACCATTTATGTACTCTACCAGGTTAGTAGAGATGAGCCTTCCAAATTAATTGTCAACCAATAGCTTATCCTTGATTTCTCTGGTAAATGAGAAATACTATTTATCACTTATCTACTGCACTTTTTAAATAGAATAACTAAAAACTCATAATCATTAGTATTTTACCAACTCAAGTAATGAGTACAAGTCTCTACTCTGTAAGAAAGCCCAGAGCCTCTGGAAAGAGCGCCAGGCAAGACATTACTAACAGTGTTGTAGAATCAAGATAGTTAGCACCACTCTGGCTGGTTCATTGCTTTGAGGTTCAACTTGGAATCTGATATGAGCGATTAAATTCAGGAAGGGAGAAATGTCTATGCTGCAGAGAAGAGCTGGCTCCCTCTGGACACTGCCAGGTGGCCAAGCTGCACCTCTCCGAGCTCACGATGCCTTCGTAAACATATTTCTGATTGCCATAAGCACTGAGCAAACCCACGAAGCCTTCCCAAAGCGTCTTCAACATCAGAGCCTGGGAGGAGTGGTCCAGAGAAGGGTAATGGTGTTTTCTGATTAAAGGCACCAAATACGAATTCAAAGTTATGTAAGTGAAATGTTGAAGTACACATGAAAACACCTTTTAAGCACTGTTGGAAGGAAATTAAAATAATAAAGTATGCATAAAGAGGTTTTTAAATTCTAAGATTATATAAGGGCAAACTTTTGTCTTGGTGTAAACCAAGCCACGGGAATGAGGGAGGTGGGTGGGCCGGTTCAGACTCAGAGGTGTAGTCTGCTGGTCTGTGAGCACCACGCGGGCAGGGACCATGACTCTCTTGATCATCACTATATTCTCAGGGCCTAACACAGTGCCTGGTACACAATGGCATGCACACAAAATACTTGTTGACTGAAAATGGTCTAGTCCCCAACTTTCTAAGTTCAGAAATACAATTTTTTTTTTTAGTTCACTGAGATTATGAAATTCTTAATCAGTTAGGCCAGAGGTGGTTTAATATCAACCAACCTCAATGGAGACACACTAGATCTTCCCCCTCATTTTTAGAGGGGGTACAGCTTTTCAGGAGCCTTTCTGTTCTGTCATTTATGCGGAGCTATCCTTTTACTACATCAGGGCATCTGGGAAACAGAATCCCTAAATCAGGCTATCGATAATCAGGTAAAAATGTAGAGCTTCTAAAGAAGGTTTTTAACCCGCATATGTAGCAAGCTCAGCTTTGCAACAACCAAAATGTCTGTGCCAGGCCAGCGGGGCATCTTCCATCCTGTGGATGGACCAATCTGGACTCTGACAGAGTCCAAATCTTCCTAGACTCCATGCAGACTCCCAGTCTGCTACCGTTTGCAACATTCTTCATTTGAATACGTTATAAACCTCTAGCTTTTATGACTTTTCTATTTACAAGCTATTTACAAGCTTTAAAGCTTGGCTTCTTCCTCATGACCAAGGAGAGACTTTCATCTATATATACTTCCAGAGGACCCCTTGGGTTTGGTCATCTCTGCCTGAGTAGACACCGATTTTCAAGCCCATTTTGGTCTTAGCAACAAACAGTAAGGCAATATCCTCAGAGATCGCCAGGGTAATAACTGATAGCTTTGGACCCATTAATCTGTGTAAGTCTGGTTTGGATTTTTGTTTTTCCTTAAATGCAGTATCTTGCACTAATTTTCTGCCCACTTGGTCTCATAAAAATTTCAGAAAAATCTCCGATCAGCATAGCTTTAAAAAGGTCTGGGAAATTCAACACATCACAAAATGACCCCAAGGCAACATTGTGGCAAGCCACCATTCTCATTTTCCCAGAAAGGGGGACTGAACTCCAAGCTTGCTTCCTATTCTTCACCCAGTTTCTATCCAGGACCAAATTGTTTCTCTAACCTGTGATGGATTTTTACTGAAAAGAAAATGAGATAGGGAGAACACAAAAATTTGGTGATGAATGTTGTCAAAGTTTTCTTTTTTTAGTTTCAGCTAATTTTAGACTTATAGAAAGTTGCAAGAATAGTTGTTTCCATAAGTCCCTCACCCAGCTTCTCCTGATGTTAACATCTTACATCAGCCTAGTGCACTGAACAGAACCAGGACACTAACACTGGTATGATACTATAAACCAAAAATCTTTTTCAAATTGAACAAGTTTTTTTCTACTAATGTCCTTTTTTTGCCCCAGGACCCTATCCAGAATGTCTATTGTATATAGTCATTTCTTAGTCCACTGCAGCCTGTGACAGAACCTTGATCCTTCCTTGTCATTTGTGTCCTTGACACTTCTTAAGAATATTTACTAGTTATTTTAGGGGTGACTGGGTGGCTCAGTCAGTTAGGCATCTGACTTTGGCTCAGGTCATGATCTCAGGGTCCTGGGATCCCTCCTGCATCTGGCTCTGAGCTTAGCGGGGAGTCTGCTTAGCCCCCCTCTCCTTCTGCCCTTCCCCCAGCTTATGCACTCGCTCTTTCTCTGTCCCCCAAATGAATAAAAGCTTAAAAAAAAGAGATAATATTTATCAGTTATTTTGTTGAACGTCTCTTGATTTGGGTTTGCCTGATGTTTTCTCTTGATTACACTGAAAAGTTATGCATTTTTTTAAAGTTTTTATTTTAATTCCCATTAGTTAACACAGTGTTATATTGGTCTCAGGTGTACAAGATGTAATTTGACACTTTCACACATCGCCCTGTGCTCATCATGAGAAGTGTACTGCTTAATTCCCCTCACCTATTTCACCCATCCCCCCTGAGGTTATGCATTTCTGACAATAATACCACAAAAAGTCATTATATGATAGGGTTCATGATATCAATATGTCTTGTTACTGGTGATTGTTGACCCTGATCATTTGGTTAAGGCGGTTTCTCTGCTACAAAGTTACTACCTTTTTTTTTACTTTATAGTTAATAAACATTTTGAGAGTTTACTTGAGATGATGCAAATTCTGCCTTAAGGGACTGTCTCCCTCACTTTCCTTAAAAACTCTAAGAAATACAATTTCACTTTGATACGATTTCACTTTATTATTTCTGTCATACAAACACTTAGCTATTACTCTTTTGTTTGTCCAAGGAGTTATAGTTTCCTTCTGCTTATAAAAAGAGCATACTGTCAGGCACCTGGGTGGCTCAGTGGGTTAAAGCCTCTGCCTTCTGCTCAGGTCGTGATCCCAGGGTCCTGGGATCGAGCCCCGCATCGGGCTCTCTGCTCAGCAGGGAGCCTGCTTCCTCCTCTTTCTCTGCCTGCCTCTCCGCCTACTTGTGAGCTCTCTCTCTGTCAATTAAATAAATAAAACCTTTAAAAAAAAATAGCATACTGTCACTGTAAAAAAAAAAATCATCATGGACAGCTCATAACCCTACTTTTAGAGATTAGTACTTGCTACGGACTAAATGTTTGTGTCCACCCCAAAATTCATGCTGAAACTTTAACTCCTGATGTAAGAGTACTAGCAGGCAGGGCCTTGGGAGGTGTTTAGGTCAAGACGGTGAAACTCTCCTGAATAGGATTACTGCCCTCACAGAGGTGGGACCTCTGAGAGCTCTCTCTCCTCCCCACCCATGAGGATACAACAAACGAAAGGCCACCTGCAGCCCAAGAGGGCTCTCACCAGAACCTGACCATGCTGGTACCTGATCTCAACTTCTGCCCACGAGAACTGTGAGGAATAAATTCCTGTTGTTTATAAGCCACCGAGTCTGTAGTATTCTGTTACAACAGCCTGAACTAAGACAGCATTACACTCTGATTTTCTCCTATTAAAATAGGAGAAAAATTGCACTTTGAGATAGATAGATAGGTATCACTGAAGTCAGATACCATGGACTAAAATCCCAACCCCACAAGGGACTTCAGGCAAGTCACTCACTCTTATGTGCTGCTTGGCCAGCATTTGTTATTTGCAGATGGGGTAAGCAAAATTAAATAACAATTTTTTGGAAGAACTCTTCAGTAAGGTAGAAATAAAAATTTTATAGCCTGTATTTAAGTGAGAACAATCCAACACTGCCATGGGGAGGGTGAGGTCACATGGTGGACACCTGCAACTCCAGATGCCACATCTGGACCAAGGTTAAAGTTGTTCATTGCTGAATTCCTTAAAAACTTGGGGAAACACTACCTAGCTCCCAGAATTTAGCTCTTTCTAGTTTTCCATGTAAGGCTCCAATAGTGTATAAATTTATCACTTAATTGTGTGGTCCAAATGACAACCAGGAAAAGGTCATCTGCCCTGTCTTCCCCCAGGACAGCAGCAGCAGCAGTAGCGAGAGCAGCTGACAAGCAGAGAGCACACGACCTGCCGCGGACACCGTTCATCTGAGCACTCCAGGCGCTCTAGCTCGTTTACTCCTCCTCACAACCCTTGACAGTACGTACTATTATTGCCTCCAGTTCTAGGGGAAGAAACTAAGGCACAAAAACGCTAAGTAACTCCCAAGGGCACTCAGCTAGCTAGTAGCTGGTAGAGCCAGGATTTGAACCCAGTCAAGCCTAGTTCTGGAGCACATGCTCTTAGCACTAGGCGTTCCTGTCGTCAAAGAGCACAAGAACAAATTATTACCACCCGGAAGAGAGGCACAGGCCATGAATTAGAGTACGGGACAAAGCTGAATTGAACAAAAGATTCAAATGACAGGAGGATGCCACTTCCAGACTGGAGAGACCTCAGAGAAGAAACAAGGAGGAATTCCCAGGATCTCACATAATTAGTGATCAAAGAGGGTCACTAAGACACAGCCTGGAAATATCTGAGAGCAATGTGCAGAAGGAAAGAGGAAAAAAAGAACTCCAAGAAAACAAGCTGAACAAGCAGATTATATGACAGGGAATCTAGCAGAGTTTTGATTGATTGATTGATTGATTGATTTTGGTAGCAGAAGCCCGCAAACAAGAAAATGTAAGATATAACCCCTCAAAGGGAAAAAAAAAAAAAAGATGAGCAAATCAAAATACTTCAAGCAGTCACCTGTAAACAAACAAAATGATGCCACCCTGCAGACCAGGTGTCCTGTCATGCCTCTGCCATGGAGCCATCTCCAAAAACTAGTCAATAGCCACCTGCATCTCCTCAGCCCCTCCTGACTGCAGTGTGAGCAGACTTAGGAACTCTGTGGGAACTGGGCAGGCTCACATTGCTACCACTTCTCTAGTTGAGAAAACCAGTGGCTTAGCTTCTTCTTAACCTGCTGGACCTCTGGGTGGCCACTGCTGGCCACTGCCTTTGTAGAAAATCATCTCTTCCTCATGGCTCTTTTCCACATCTCCTGTACCTCTTCCTCTAGCATCAATTTGGCATTCTGGTCTGTCTGCAATCCCATTTACTAGCTTAGTAATCACACCACGGAGTCTTAGTTTTCTGGCCCAAGTAGAGTAGCAATAATTTCCATATACAAGCTATAGAGAAGATAAAGGAAGTCATCTGGAAAAGCTCTTGCCCCCCTGTGTGGGACATTGTGTGGGACATGTACTACAGTGCTTAGCACGTCTCAATTTCCTGCACCTAAAGAACCAGCCTTTGCCCAGAGACCATCGTAAGCCCTTTTACTTTCCATTTACATGTTCTACCTGTGGGTTTATGTCTATTCTCACGACTCTGCCATCCTTGGAGCAAGCATGTCCCACCCGTTTATCTCCAGCCCTCACAACCTACCCCTGACTTTCTGACTCATGTTTCCAACTGCCCCTGGATATGTTTCCCTAGATCTCTTCAGGGGTTCTTAAATTCAAGAAATCCCAAAACAAACTCTTTTTTGTCTCTTTCCAAATGAGTCTCTGCAGTCCCCTCAGCACCCTTTACCCCGCTCCAGAAGCTGGTCGTATTTCCACCATCTGCTCTCACCTTCCCGAAAACAAACCAAAAACCCCTCAGTCAGCCTCTCATTCCCAGTCTCACCTGAGTGAGATACTAGCACTTTTAGACACTGCTTCGAAACACGTCATGTTCTCTTCTCCATCACCACTGCTGCCACCTTGCTCAAATTCCCGTCCCCGCTTACCTGGATGGCTGCCAGAGCAGCTTCACAGACTTCCTGCCGTCCGCGCTTTACAGCACAGCCAGTTATCTTCCTGAACACAAACTTGAGCATGGCACTCCCCTGCTTTAAAGCCTCTGGGACACAGCCCACAGGATCCAAATGGAAACTTGTTGGTCAAGCACTTGAGGTGCTTCACAATGTGGCCCAACATCCCTTTTTTCAATCTCATCTCCAGCCAGGCTTTGACGAACTTGGGCAACAAACGTGGGCACCTTCAGGCCCTAGCCCTTTTGCTTTATGCTCTAGCTCACAAAGCTCTACTGGTACAGTAGCAGCAGCTCCCAAGATGCCTTTGCTGATTCACCAAACATGACTCCCTCCATCCATGTCTCCCCACCTCCCTCCCGCCCTCTGTGTCTCCAGGACGCCTGACACATCACATCTTTTGCCACTGTTAGTCTGCATGTGTGCTACCTCCTCAACCAGAAAGGGGACCCCGATGGCAGGGTCAGAACCATCTTTATCTTCATATCTCCTGCACCTACCTCAGCATCCATCCAGCTCAGAGTGACGCCTCACTGGTCATTAACTAACTCAATGCAGGAATAGCAAAATACTTATGAGTACCAGGCTGAAGCCCAGAAGAATGAGTACACCTCACAGAACAAATGCAAAATGTGCAAGAAAAAAACAAGGGGGTAGATAAGGAATAGGGAGAGGGGATGCCAAAACAGGGAGAAACTGAGTCTCCTTATATGGAAGGAAAAGAAAGTCTCTGCTTTTGCTTTGATGATAGTAAATAAATATAGAAACAAATGTTATTTCTGGCACTAAGAAAACTCGAAAGATTGTTCACCTTTAAAATTTGTTCAAAAGTTGAAAGAAAAACATTTCCCCAACACAGAAGGTGTAACAGAAAAGAGACAATTAAGAAATATGAAAACCAAGAAACACGTTATATATAGAAAATAGAACAAATGCAACAGCAACCATGAATTAAAGAGGATGAATTTAGATATAAGTCATAGAATCTTCAAGATTGCTTGAACAGAAGACAAAATCCAACAATATTCTACTTGGAAGAGATAAGCTCTGAAATGACAAAATGAGGTTAGAAAATGTTACAAAATCACCACACAAGGTATCTATGCATAATGAAAAGAACAGAAGACAAACATTGCTCTGAGTATTGTCAAGAAACAAAAGTAAAAACTAAGCACACAACTAATAACATTGAGAAACAACAACAACAAAAAAACCTAGAGAAACTTTTTTTTTTAAGAAAGGAGTTAGTTATTTTGAAAGCAAAAACCAAAATACTTTGGAAGGAACCTCAAGAAACAGATAGGAGCTGCTGCTTAGTAGAGGTAACTGCCTGTCTGGGGAACCGGAGTGGGAAACTGATTTTTCACTGCCTCTTCCTCTTTAAAAGTTTTATGTTTCTATTATAAGTTTCTGTGAAGAGACTAAAAGTGATACTATAGCAAATTTAATTTTTTTTTAAAAAGAAATGCATGAAATTGGAACAACTGAAAATAAAGAAAGGCAATAAAATTATAGGGGAGGTAGCTTGCATTTATTCAATTTGGAGGGGCACGTGGGTGGCTCAGTCAGTTAAGCATCTGACCCTTGATATCACGGTCGTGGGTTCAAGCCCCATGTTGGGCTCCACATAGCACATAGGGCCAACTTTAAAAAAAAACAAACACCTAAACAAATGGATTTTCTATTTAAAATGTAAAATTCGGGGCGCCTGGGTGGCTCAGTGGGTTAAAGCCTCTGCCTTCAGCTCGGGTCATGATCCCAGGGTCATGGGATCGAGCCCCGCATCGGGCTCTCTGCTCTGCGGGGAGCCTGCTTCCTCCTCTCTCTCTCTCTGCCTCTCTGCCTACTTGTGATCTCTGTCTATCGAGTAAATAAATAAAATGTAAAATTCTAGGGGTGCCATTTGCAACAACACGGACAGACTGAGAGGGTATGATGCTAAGTGAAGTAAGTTAGAGAAAGGCCAGTGCCATATGATTTCACCCATACATGCCATTTAAGAAACAAGACAAATGGACAAAGAAAAAGAGAGACAGAAAACAGACTCTTAACTATAAAAAACATCTAGATGGTCACCAGAGGGGAGGCCGGGAGGGGGGTGGGTGAAATGGGTGAGGGGGATTAAGAGCACACTTATCATGATCGTCACTGAGTAACGTGAATCGCTGTAGCATACACCTGAAGCTA
This sequence comes from Taxidea taxus jeffersonii, assembly GCA_003697995.1. Lineage (NCBI taxonomy): Eukaryota > Metazoa > Chordata > Mammalia > Carnivora > Mustelidae > Taxidea > Taxidea taxus. Next base: position 13,979 of record ML100738.1, read on the forward strand.
ATATAACACTGCATGTTAATTATACCGGAATTTTTAAAAATTATTTAAAAAATGAAAAACAAAATTCTGGTGCTGTGCCTCACCCTAGACAAACCGTCTCAGAATCCCTGGGGGTGTGACCAGGCATTAGCATCATATAAAGCTTCTGAGATGATTCCAGTGTGCGACCAAGTAGAGTTACCACCAGCACATGCGTCTATGTTTAATTATCGAAATATCTAAAAAATACAATGCAGAAAGTGTAACCGTTTGAGATATTCGCAAATGGGAAAACAAAGATTGGTATAAGGGACGAGGAGTTCGAAAGAAGAAACCTGCAAGGGGATATAATTAGCTATTGTGCAGATGTCTCCAATACACTGCAATTTAGGCAAAGAAGCAGGCAGTTGCCTAAGTTTTATTGGAAGGGAACATGACCCCGGCCACAATGAAATAATGGCAGCAAGAGGCAGTCAGTCTCTGCTCACGTGCTCCTGAGGCCAGGAAGCATGTATGGGGATTCAAGAGAGGTTGAAGTGGAACGGCGTTACCTCCGTAACGGTAGGAGGTTAGGTGTGAGATAAATTCCTAGAAATGCAATTGCTGAGTCAAATGCATGTGCCTTTAAAAGTGAAAGGTCAATTTTAAAAGATCTTAAAGGTGAACTAGAAAAAGCATGGTGTGCAGAATAAAGAAAACATCATACTTGATAGGTAAGAGAGGAGTGGGACAGATGAGCTCAACTGGAGCGAGACAAGATGGCTCAGTGTTACCAGGTAGTAAGCGCAGAGACTAACAGAGAATTCCTGGTGATTCCAATTTGGCTTTGCCCTTCCTATTAACTTTGTCCCCTCAGCAGAAACCTAAAGGAGAAAGAGGGCAGGAGCCATGCGGCTGAGAGGAAAAGATTTTTTAAAAAAGATTTTATTTATTTGGCAGAGAGAGAGAATGTGCACAAGCATGAGCAGGGGGAGCGGGAGAAGGAGAAGCAGACTCCCCGCTGAACAGAGAGCCCATGCGGGCTTGATCCCAGGACCCTGAGATCGTGACCAGAGCTGAAGCCAGATACTTAACTGACTGAGCCACCCAGGTGCCCCAGAAAAGATTTTTTTTTAAGATTTTATTTATTTATTTTAGAGAGAGAGCAAGTGCAAACAGCGGGGAGAGGCAGAAGGAGAGGGAGAGAGAGAATGTCAAGCAGAATCCACATGGAGCCCAACACGGGACCTGATCCCACAACCCTGAGATCATGACCTGAGCTGAAATCAAGAGTCAGACACTTAACCGACTGAACCACCCAGGTGCCCCCGAGAAGAGAAGATTTGGGGCAGGAGCTTTTCTGGACTGACTGGGAGAGCAAGGAGACCAGTGTGGCAAGAACAGCTGGCGTGAAGGTGAGCACTAGAAAATGTGCATAAAGTTCGCTTGTGAATAAGCTTGTTTTACGCCATTTCTAGTTTAGAGGACTAAGGTACAAGGCCACTCAACAGTTTTTACTCAGTCTACAACTCAAAGTTAAAGAATGAGCACGCTAGAAGGTATATATCCAACAGTAGCCCTGAGGCAATTCACCATAAGACAGGAAATTCCAGAAGCTATATGAGTAGAAACAGATCCATGGACTGTGTGGCCCCAGACTTGTGGAGGAATGGTTGTTGCCATGGAGTTGTCTAAGTCAGGGTGACGTGCACAGAACTTCCAGCATGATGTACCGACTCCGACTCCATTTCTTCCCCCTTTCTTTCCAAAAATTTCTAGTCAGCACATTGAAGAAAAGCTCTTAGCTTTATATGGAAAATAATGCAATAGATTTCCTTTACTTAAAAAGCTTTAACAACACCAGCAACAACAACAAAACCCCGAAGTCTGAGCACAAGCTGAATGGCTTAATACAGAATACATTGAGTTCACAACTCAAATAAATAAATGGCCCCAAAAAACCTTAAGTAGGGCACATGTACTTCAGCAAGTGAAGGCCAGGTCTACTTACCTTGGTTATTTGCCAGTCTGCTTTGTCTTTAGTATTACAATAGCATTGAAAAATGTTTCCTATTCCAGAGGGCAGCCTGAGTCTATGGCTTGGATAACTGGTATTCACAGTAGTGTTCTAGTTTTTCAAGTCAGTCATTTATTAAAATGAAAGTTTAAGTCTCGCACCCAGACTAAAAGCTGGCCTTGGACTAAACCCGCACATTACAAAGACACAATACACAACTCAACTTTTCTAATAGCCGGCAGTCAGCCTAAGATATAACAAGTTCCTATCAAGTGAGCTAAGAAATCACCTAAATTGTATATTCAATGCAGATTTTTGGATTCATCAATAAAAAGAAGAATCATTTGATCAAAGAGCTCAGCAATAAAAATGGAGGGAGGAGAAAATAAAGAATGTTTAACAACAATGCAAAGACTAAATATAGTCCGAAGACTTAGGTGTTGCAAAGTCTGGTAACCGATACGGCAAGAAACTTGTTAAAATTCAGAAGCATACTATTTACCCAGGAAACATGCTTCTTCCTCCCTTCATTGGTCTCTCCAGTTTCTCCCTTCATTTCTTGCAACCCTGTATGCACCTTGAAAGGTCCACTTGTTGCTTCTGTAGCTGCAGTTCAGTCCTGAGAAAGAAGCAGCAAACCATTACTTTATGAGAAGAGATAAAGCACCTTCTAGGAAGTGAAGTTATTCACGCTCGTCAATCTCCTTTCCTAATTCATTTCCACCACAACTACACACAAACAGGAAAACCGGGGGCGGAGAGGAAGGAGAGTAAAAAGGGACTGTACAAAAACAAACTAGCAATTTGAAACTATAAAAATGCTAGTAGAAACTGAAAAAATAGTGAGTAGAAATAAGACAAACTCAATTCTCTCCGATAATAGATCAGAACAAGATGATTCATAAAATCAGTAATTTTAACACTTTATACCAGTGAGCTTCTCCCTCTTCTAGCTAAGTTTGAGATGGCTTGACAGAGATGAGAAAATTAACCTATGTGTGGCCTTACAACTCCAAGAAGGCACACCATTAAAAATGTGCTGTTTTCTGATATTCTTCCATTCAAAGCCCTGGGGCTTTGTTGGCATGGATTCTAGTGGTACAAAAAATGGTCTGGACTGTGAGTTCCAGCCAAGGAATCATGTTATCACCATCTTTGTCTTTGACTCTTACCCTGATGTTGTCCCACTCCTCCCAGCGTCAACGATGGGCAAACAGTAACTCCCGGCGAATGCATGAGACAATGACCATGTGTTTTCAACAAACCAAGAGAGATGCTGTATGCAATGTTAAAATTTCTTGGGAAACAGTTGAAAAACCACTGCTTTTGAGTTACTTCTTTTTTTTCCCAAAGCATTCTCTTTGGTTGAGATGCCCATTAGCAGGAAGGTGGCCCTAAAGTGAGTGTACCAGAGGCTCTCAGAACTTCGGATAGAACAGTCCGCTGGCACACAAGAGGGGGTCAGACCTAGCGGTGTCTGTGCATGTAAACAAGTCTGCTTGCTGCACCAAAGCAGCTCCTGTTATCCTTCGTCATTATTCCGTCTTTAACGTTCACATCTCAAGCTTCTACTCTGTATCAGGTATTGTTCTAAGAGCTCTGACTACATTAACTCATTCATTCTTCATAACTTCCATATGCAATAGATTCCATTACTTTAATTACCAAGGTGAGGAAACTAAGGCATGGAAAGGTTAAGTAAATTGTGCAAGGAAATTGTGCAAGGCTGCTGTTCAAAGGTGGGGTCCCTGGGCAAACAGAAACCCACAGTAAGCAGTGGTGTCCTCAGCATACCTCACTTTCTTCTACTGCTGTCATGGGAGAACAGCACCATGTCCAGTTAAATTCACTCTTGTGGGAAAATTTTCCTAATTAATAATTTACTGAAAAACTTAACTTTGAATTCTACACAACTTAAAAACTGATCTTTTATTTTAAAACATTATCCATGGCGCCTGGGTGGCTCAGTTGGTTAAGTGACTGCCTTCGGCTCAGGTCATGATCCCGGAGTCCCAGGATCGAGTCCTACATCAGGCTCCCAGCTCCACAGAGAGTCTGCTTCTCTCTCTGACCTTCTCCACTTTCATGTTCTCTCTCACTCACTCTCTCCCTCAAATAAATAAATAAAATCTTTTTTTTTTTTAATTAAGCTCTATCCAGTGAACCTAACAAAAAGGAGATCTTCCTAATTTTATGGAAGTCAAAAGCAATAATTATTATAAGCTGAATACTTGCATTTACCCACAACTTCAGCATATTATATTTATTCCAGGTACTTTGCTATGCTTACCAGATCCCTTCTCACTTTGAAATTGCGGAGCCCTGGCTCAGCCAAACCATTTATTGTTCAGCTGAGTGGGACATGATGCTAATGATGCCAAAAGCCATGGATTCAATCCACTACAAATCAGTTAGCTTTGTTTGCTTCATGTCTACAAACTCTTAGCCTGGACGGCACACTCTGGATCCTATAAGGAATCGGGTGGGAGTGTGCAAGACAATGAGCATAAACACCTCTGCTGGAAAAATAATCCACAAACAACACAAGGGCAGAAGGAGAACCATGGGACAGAAGCACAAATTTCATTATAAAGAAAAACTTGGGACGCCTGGGTGGCTCAGTTGGTTAAGTGGCTGCCTTCGGCTCAGGTCATGATCCCGGCTTCCTGGGATCGAGTCCCACATCAGGCTCCTTGCTCGGCAGGGAGCCTGCTCCTCCCTCTGCCTCTGCCTGTGCTCTCTCTCTCTCTAACTAATAAATAAATAAAATCTTAAAAAAAAATTAAAAAAAAAAAAGAAAAAAGAAAAACTTGACAATCATTGACAAAGCATTTCTACGTTTCTGAGAACTCTTCTCAATGCCAGATATTTTGCCAAAATCTAAGTCCTTCATCCAAAAAACAAAAAGGTTACAAAATAAGAAACTAAGATTTTTAATTTTTGCACAAGCTCTGCTTGATGTGCAAACAGAACTTTCTTATGCCTGACACCAATTCCACTGACAATAAAGCATATGGATGGTTGATGGTTTCAGAAATTGTCACAAAAATCTCTAGCAGTGCAGTGGAGCAAACCACTAGAAAAATCTTATTGCAATTGTATGTATATAGCTTAGATTCTTTTTTTTTATGATTATTCATTTGAGAGAGAAGAGAGATTGAGCAAGCACAGGAGCAGGGGAGAGGATCAAAGGGAGAGGGAGAAGCAGAATCCCCCCCTGGGCAGGGAGCCGGAGGGGCGCTCAGGACCCCGGGATCATGACCCAAGGTGAAGGGAGACAACCGACTGAGCTGCCAAGGTGCTCCTCTTTTAAAATTGCTCTTAATTTTCATAAAACCAAAAGCTGTTCCATCTCCAAATAATATAGTTATTTTAAACATAATTTTTCAAGTTAAATGAAGAAACTAATCAACATGAGTCCATATCACATTTTAAAACAACCCAGGGCCCATTCTAAGAATTTTACCAGCTCCCACAAATAAAAATGGAAAAGTAAAACTGTATTTCTTAATTGTTATTTTAGAAGGAAACCCACTTGGGATCATCCATCTTCGAGTTTTCCTGCCCACAGCTGGAAAGAACTTTCCCAGTGGACAAACGCCGTAAAGTACGTGGGTTCCAACAGTCACAAGGTAACTATGACAGCAAAGCCAGTTATTTATGAGATCATAAAAACGATATGATGTCATTTTTAAAAAATTCACGTAACATAAAATCAACCCTTTTGAAGTGAACAATTCAGTGGCATTTAGTATATTCACAATATTGTGCAACCATCACCTCCACCTAGTTCCAAAACATTTCAGTCACCCCAAAATGAAACCTTGTACTCATTAAGCAGCCACTGCCACCCCCGTGCTCCAGCCTCTGGCAACCACTATTATGCTTTATGTCCCTATGGATTTACCTATTCTGGGTATTTCAGACAAATGTAAATCACACGAAAGGTGACCTACTTAGCAAGATTTTTTTTTAATTTTTTTAAGATTTTATTTGTCAGAGAAAGAGAGAGAGAGAGAGAGAGAGCACAAGCAGGGGGGAGCAGCAAAGGCAGAGGGAGAAGCAGGCTCCCTGCTGAGCAGGGAGCCCGACACAGAACTCGATCCCAGGACCCTGGGACCATGCCCTGAGCTGAAGGCAGATACTTAACCAACTGAGACACCCAGGCATCTCTAGCGTGATATTTTGAGGTTCTCCTATATTGTAGCATGTATCAGCACTTCATTCCTTTTTAAGACTGAAAAATATCCCATTGTATGGATATATCACATTTTGTTCATTCATCCACCGATGGACATTTGGGTTGTTCTCACCTTTCCCTACTGTGGATAATGCTACTATGAACATTTGTGTACAAGTATTTGTTTGAATATAGATCTTCAACTACTTGGCGTATATATCTAGAAGAATTGCTGGGTCATATAGTAATTCTATGTTGAACTTTTTGAGGAATTGCCAGACTGTTTTTCACAGTGACTACATCATTTTCCCTTCTCACCCACAAAGCATGAGGTTTCCAATTTTTCCACACCCTCACCAACACTTCTTTTATGTTTATCACAGCCATCTTTGTAGGCATGGAGTGATACCACACTGTAGTTATTTGCATTTCTCTACTGTCCAATGATGTTGAACATCTTTTCATAGGTGTGTTGGCCATTTTTATATGTTCTTTGGAGAATTGTCCAATCAAGTCTTTGTCCATATTTTAATTGGGTTGTTTTTCATTGCAGAATTGGAAGAGTTTTTAATATATTATGAATACTAAGGCCCTCATCAGATTTGCAAATGTCCTCTCCAATTCTCTAGATTTTCTTGCCACTTTCTTAATAGTGTCCTTTGATGCACAAAAGTTTTAAATTTTGATGGAGTCCAATTTAGCTATTTTTTTTTCTTTTGTTGCTTGTGCTTTTGGTGCCTTTCTAAGAATCCATTACCAAATTCAAAGTCATGAAGATTTACCCTTATGTCTTCTTCTAAGACTTTGGCTGTTACAATCGGGTCTTTGATCCATTTTTACTTGTAGTACATAGTGTGAGGTTGGGATCCAACTTCATTATTTAGCATGTCAATGCCCAATTGACCCAGCACTATTAGTTGAAGAGATTGTCCTTTCCCCCATTGAATGGTCTTAGTACCCTCATCAAAATGCAATTGACTATAGATGTATAGGTTTATTTATGGACACTCAGTTCAATGCCATTAATTGATAGGTCTATCCTTATGTCAGTACCACCATTTTGATACTGTAGCTTTTTAAAAATTTAACATTTAAAGTATGATTCCTCCATTATCTTTCTTTTGTAAGACTATTTTGACTATTCAGAGTCCCTTGCAATTCCATCTGAATTTTAGGATCAACTTCTCCATTTCTGCAAAAAAGGCTGTCAGGATTTTGGTAGAGATTGCACTGAATATGTAGATCACTTTGGGTAGTACTGCCATCTTTATACTATCAAGTCTTCCAGTCCATGAACATGGAATATCTTTCTGTTCTATAATGTAATTTTAACTTATCTTAAAATGTTCCTGATAAGGTAATGCAACAATTTTCTTTAGCTGTCTGTATCTCTATGGTAATCTACCAACACCCTGGAGTAATTCACAAATATGAAGTTTACACTTGCCAAAAAGAGCCCAATATTCATATCCCAGAGAAGGAGTGTCAATTATTCAGGGTCTTACTGCTTACTTTTGCCTACAGAAAAGGCAAAACTCAAGGATTTTCATTTCCCTCATTTAAAATTAATTTACATCATTTTCAGTTCCCAGTAAAGGAATTTATGCACAGGAATCTTGTATGTTCACTGATAAGAATAAGTTGTTTAATAGGCTTCATTATGGGTGCCTGGGTGGCTCAGTGGGTTAAAGCCTCTGCCTTTGGCTCAGGTCATGATCTCAGGGTCCTGGGATTGAGCCCCACATCAGGCTCCCCGCTCAGTGGGGAGCCTGCTTCCCCCTCTCTCTCCCTGCCAGCCTCTCTGCCTACTTGTGATCTCTGTCAAATAAATAAATAAAATCTTTAAAAAAAAAATAGGCTTCATTAGAATGGTATCATGAACTTTCTTCCATATAGTTCATATCCCAAAAAATTGATTATGAAATATTAACTACTTTGCCAAAGAATGTGTTCAAACATACTTGGTTACTTAGAGCTTAAAGACTGGCAGGGAGAGAAGAAAGATTACAAAGGTCTTTTCTCTAATTTTTTTTCTAAAGTCTGTGAGAATATAGTTTTTGAAGTTATAAATGTAACTTGGCATGGACACAATCGGTTCTCTCCTATTTTTTTTTTAAGATTTTATTTATTTGAGAGAGAGAGAGAGAGAAAGAATGAGAAAGGGGAGGGGAAAAAAGAGAGGGAGAAGCAGACTCCCCACAGAGCAGGGAGCCTGATGTGGGGCTTGATCCGAGGATCCCAAGATCATGACCTGAGCCAAAGGCAGATGCTTAACCAACTGAGCCACCCAGGTGCCCCTGTTCTTTGCTCTTATTCCAAAATTGTAACTGAAGATAACAAGGTAACCCATTGAAAAATTACTGTGGCTTTTTCTAAGACTACTAAATTCAAGGAAATGATATATACCCCACAAGTAAAAGTCATCTTAAAACCAGATTATTAGTCTGATGGGCAGTGATCGCTTCAGTTCCCACATTTGGTGTCAACTTTTCAAAGCTTCAATTTACACCTCCTCTCAACATATGGGTCACACAGAATGAATGGTCCATGGTGATCTCAGTAATACCAAAAAGAGTTTTAAGAATCAAATTGCTTATAAATAACTTCAATCAGAAAATTGTTTTTTTTTTAAATATTTTATTTATTCATTTGAGAGAGCAAGCAAGTGAGCAATCAGGAGAGCACAAGTGGCAGAGGGAGAAGCAAGCTCCCTGCCAAGCAGGGAGCCCAAATGCAGGACTCAATCCCAGGACCCTGGGATCATGACCTGAGCCGAAGGCAGAGGCTTTAACCCACTGAGACACCCAGGGACCCCTTCTATCTGGTTTTTAAATAAACAACTAGCAACCAAATTCTGGGGGAAAGACACCCAATTCCATGCACTTTGAGATCTATAATGAAACCAAAGGCAATAAAAATATCTTCTGGCAGGTGCTCAGGGTCAGTGCCTTGGCAGGGAATGTTAGCTAATGCAAAGTTAGAAAGTCTGATATTTGTTTTGTTTTGTTTTTTAACCAGAAAGTTTAAGTTGAAGAGGGCAAGGGAAAAGGAAGCAAGGGAAAAAAATAGACCAGAACAAGAAGTGAGGGCCAGAAGATAATCAGGTAATAACCTGACACAGTGAAGGAGCAGACAGACAACAGCCCAGGGAGGTGGAAAGCCGGCCTAGGGTGTACAAGGAGTGGACTCCTTGCTGGCTGAGTCCACTGCCAAGTGTCAGAGGACCCTTTCAGCACAGGTACCAACAAAGTTGGTTAGTATAACATCTGTGATCAACTCACTCTTCATGGCAAGAGTTTTGCCATAAATTCTTCTATAACATGGCAGGTGAAGGGTACCCTCTCCTTTGGTCTTGCCACTGCCTAGTGAGGGCCCCCATAATACCCCATCCTCTAAGTGTGTTCTCAACAAGCTAACTGAATAGCTGTACTTCTCCCTCCACACTTCCTCACATCTGTTTGCACACTGCTAACCTGAACTCTGTGTCAAGATTCAGGAGACAGATGGGATAAAAGGGCAGTGCCTGAGGAAATGGGACAAAGGCCATATTCCCCTTGGTTGGTGATGGCACAGATGGAAATGAACTCTACAAGGAATGATATTAGGGGAGGAGGTGCTGTGCCCTATTCTGTCACAGAGATACACATCCTGGATCTCTCAAACCTAGAACTCACAATCCCTGCTCTTGGGTGACACTGAATATCTGCATGTATGGTGGCCACTTGAGTCGGGGGGTGGGGGGCGGGGAGGTTCTTCTAGTTATCAGACCATGTGCCCCTGAGGTCGTGGGTTTCTTACATAGCTCACACTTGAAGAGCAGTCACAGACTGCACAGCAAGTGCTTCACGCCCTGCTGGAGCTCCTTACCCCAGAAGCCCCAGAAGAAGGGAGGCCAGGTGGGCACTCAAGCGGGCAACACTTGCTGCGGGGCCGGCTGGGGTGAGGAAGCACCCCACCCCACTCTCATGGTCAATGCTCAGCATTCTGTGTAACCTCAAACAGCTGCTCTGATTTGGTCTCCATGTGGTAGTGGCTCTCTTGATCCCTGATTGGATGCCCTGAGCTAATTCACTGCTTAGATTTACCTTTTTTTTCTCCCTCCCTCCCTCCTTTCCTCCCTCCCTTTCTCCCTTCCTTCCTTCCCTCCCTCCCTCTTTCACTCCCTCCCTCCTTCCCTCCTTCCTTCCTTCCTCCCTCCCTCTTCCTCTTCCTTCCTTCCTCCCTTCCTTCCTTCTTTCTCTAAAAGGAGCTTTCAGTTAATCTGCAGGCTTGCCATTCTGTGCCCAGGAGCTGAACTCCTGAGGCATCTGCCCTGGACTTGTCTGGCCAGTTAAGTTTTGTTCTCTGCTCTCTGTGGTGGTCTTAGTTACAAGCTCCTAGAAATAAGCCCTTAACTTCAGGGCAAATGCCTGATCTGCAAGCATGGCTACACAGGAAAAGAGCAGCAGCGTGGCATGCTGGCATTTATAAGACAGCTACAAACTAACCATCCCTAATTTTAAACTAGCCCAAGCCTGGACACATTCTACATGTCTGTCAACATGAGCATGGATAAACAATTTGTGGGATTCATACAACAGAATACTGCTCAGCAATTAAAAAGAAAAAAATCCATTGCACAATATGGATGAATCTCAAAATCACGTTAAGCAAAAGAAGCCAGACATAAAAAAATATATTATATGATTCTATTTATATGAAGTTCTAGAAAAAGTGAAATTAATCTATGGTGGTAAAAATCAGAATAAAGATCACCTTTGGATGGTGAAAACTGACAAGAAGGGAGGATGAGGGAACTTTTCTGTAGTGACAAAAAGGATCTACATATTGATTGGGGTGGTATTTATATGGGTATAAACATTTGTCAAAATTGGACTATACACTTAAAATCTGCACATTTTGGTGTATGTCAATGATATCTTACTTTTTAGAAATAAAAAAGCTAAAAAGTCTTCACAAAAAATGCAAGGGGAGCCTGGGTGGCTCAGTGGGTTAAGCCTCTGCCTTCAGCTCAGGTCATGATCTCAGGGTCCTGGGCGAGCCTGGCATCAGGCTCTTTGCTCAGCAGGGGGCCTGCTTCCCTCTCCCCCACTGCATGCTTCTCTGCCTGCTTGTGATCTCTCTCTCTCTCTCTGTCAAATAAATAAATAAAAATCTTTTAAAAAATGCAAAAAGACAGTTTTTCACTATGTTGCACTTATGTGACTAACCATATAAGAAAATATTTGAAGGACTCCAATATACTTTAGACAAAACAAAGATAAATCTCTTTAAAGTAGTATAGAGGGACCCCTGGGTGGCTTAGTTGATTAAGCATCTGTCTTCAGCTCAGGTCACAATCCCAGAGCCCCACACTGGGCTCTTTGCAGGGAGCCTGCTTGTGCATGTTCTCTCTCTCTGACAAATGAATAAAATCCTTTTTAAAAATTTTTAAAAAGTAGGGGCACCTGGGTGGCTCAGTGAGTTAAAGCCTCTGCCTTCTGCTCAGGTCATGATCCCAGAGTCATGGGATCGAGCCCCTCATCAGGCTCTCTGCTCAGCAGGGAGCCTGCTTCCTCCTTTCTCTCTGCCTGCCTCTCTGCCTACTTGTGATCTCTGTCAGATAAATAAATAAAATCTTTTAATAAAAAAAATTTTTAAAGTAGGAATCTGTATCATTGTATACATTTAATTCTTAAGACTGAATTACATAGAGTCCCCTCAAATTTCCCTTACTCTAACATCCAAGGTAAGTATTTTAAGCATGTTTTAAGAGCAGAAAGTATGGTGTAGAGAATGAAAAGACTAACTTGATATTTTTTAAGTGTGAAAAAATTTCCCCTGATTATAAGAACACATATTCAATGTAGGAAAAACTGGAAAATACAGAAGAATAGGGGCAGAAAACTGACATCATCCAAATCACGAGTATAAAGGAGAAAATTAAAAGTCATCTGAAAAACATAACTACCCAGAGATAATCACTGTCAACATTTTGATATACACACAATTTTAACCAAATTGGGATCACAGGGTACATATTCTTACTTTTTTTCCACTTAAATATATGGAACAGGCATATTCATGTCACTGAGCATTCTTCCCATTTTTCATTAGTACTACTAAGGTTATATATTTTCATGTGATCATTGGCCATTCTTATTCCTCTGTGAGACAACTTGGCAATTTAAAAACTATTGTTTTCTTATCATATACACTGTAAAAATTTGGAAAATACCAGAGTATATGAATATAGGGGGGAACCTCACATAATCCAAGCTGTAAAAACAATTACCATTCATTTTTACTTCTCTTTGCACATACGTTCTTCTTACAGAATAGATATTCTGGATAAATCTATTTTAGAGTGTATCTTTTGTTCATTTAGCATCCTTAAAAACCATACAAACATTTCCCCTATGTCATTAAAGTCTAAATATTTATTTTTGTTAGCTTCATTTTGTTCATAGAATTTTGTTAGCTGCATAGATGTACATAATTTAACAACTGTTCAGTGACAGGCACTTGAACATGTTCTTTGTGGTTTCGCTTTTATTTATTTTATAATGTAGAGATAGACATCTCTGTATGTAAATTAGTGTCTTAACCTATGATGATTTCCTTGGGTTATTTTGCCATTTAAAGCCCTGGGTTTAAAAAATATGAACTTTTGGGACGCCTGGGTGGCTCAGTTGGTTAAGCAGCTGCCTTTGGCTCAGGTCATGATCCCAGCGTCCCGGGATCGAGTCCCACATAGGTCTCCTTGCTCGGCAGGGAGCCTGCTTCTCCCTCTGCCTCTGCCTGCCACTCTGTCTGCCTGTGCTCACTCTCTCTGACAAATATATAAATAAATAAAATCTTTAAAAATATATATTTATATGAACTTTTTTTTTTAAGTAGGCTCCATGCTGGCCTTGAACTCATGACCCTGAGATCAAGACCTGAGCTGAGATAGACAGTCGGATGCTTAACCCAAAAGTATGAACATTTTTAAGGCCCTTATTGCCAAACTGCATTGACCAATTTGCATTCTACAAACAGTATATAAGAATGTCTGTACTCCCACAACCCACACCCTTGATGGCATTTAAATACTCTCTTTCTCTGTCTCTTACACATATACGCCCACACCTCATAAGCTCCCTACCACACCTCCCACCATAACTACCCCCCCAAACATGCCTTGCTAATTTGATATGTAAAAATGATATCTTATGGCTTTAAATGCATTTTTCACTAATGGAATGAAGTCGTTTTTCATTTGGTTAAACCATTATAGCTCCCCATCTCTGAAGAGTCTGCTTAATCCTTTGTATATGTGACACTTTTCAGAGGTAACCAAAAAGTGTCTGGGGATTTCTGGTTCATGACAAATAATGGAGTATTAGAACGTAATTCTCCCCTTCCTTACGATGACAAATATAAAAGACCATATATTTATTATAACAGTAAGAATATACATTATAGAAATATAAGAGGAAGAGTAAGCTCACAGCAGCACAGGATAAACTGGAAAGATGCCATCAGGAGAACAGCAGAATTCTGCTCCCCGCTCCCCAAGCCATCAGAACTGAATGGTGACAAGTGCTAACCACTAAAGGAGCCTTCAACTTGAATCAAGCAAAAGACTTCCAAAAGTGTCAGTGTGCCCAAGTGAATCGTGGGGGGAAAACAAACCCAAATTCAGAAACTGTAGAAGCTGGATGGAGAGAAGTTGAAGTGGATCAGGGATTGTCAGGAAAGTAATTAAAGATCTGTAGAACAGCTGCAGCCCCCAACGTTCTCAGGAAGGCTAGGCTATGAGAACAGCTCTCTACAGTAAAGATGGGATCAGCAGTAGGGGACCATCCACCTAAAGTCTAGGACTGGAGACTGAAGAAATAGCACCACAAATGACAAGACATACATCCACCCAGAACAATCCACCCAGGGCAATACCTGAGCCACTGAGCAGTACCAGGGTTCCTGTACTCTGAGTCTACTCCTAGAAGAACAATTCCCACCTACAGTGAGGGAAGCTGCAACAGTCGCCACTCTGATACATAACCAGGGTTCCCAAAAAAGCTGCACATCAGAATCATCTGGGGAGCTTTTAAAAAATACCAGTTGAGGGGCACTTGGGTGGCTCAATCAGTTAAGCATCTGACTTTGGCTCAGGTCACAGTCTCAGGGTCCTGATCACATCGGCCTTCCAGGTCAGCGGGCAGTCTCACCAGACTCTCTTCCTCTGCCCCTCCCTCTGCTTGGGTGCACAGGCTTGCTCTCTCTCTCTCTCTCTCTCAAATAAATAAATAAACTCTTTTAAAAAATGCTAATTGACATGCACATGGCCAATAGGTTTGTGAAAAGATACTCAGTATCAATAATTATTGGGAAAAGGCAAACCAAAGCGACAATGAGGTACCACCTTACATCTGTTATAATGGTTATTATCAAAAAGGCAAAAATAATGAGTGTTGGTGACGTGAAGAAAAGGGAACCCTGTGTACCACAGGTGGGAAAGTAATTTGGTGTAGCCACTATGGAAATAGTATGGAGGCTCCTCAAAAAATTAAAAATGAACTATCATATAATCTGGCAATTGGAGTTCTGCATATTATTTGAAGAAAATGAAAACATTAACTCATAAAGGTATCTGCCTGGCCATGTTCACTGCAGCATTATTCACAATAGCCAACATACGGGAACAACCTCAGTGTTCACCAATGACTGAAAGGATAAAGAAAATTTAGTGTATGCATACACAATGGAATATTTTTCAACCATACAAAAGAATGAAATCCTGACATTTGAGACAACATACATGGACTTTAAAGGCACTTTGCTAAGTGAAATAACTCAGAGAGAAAAAGACACTTAGATGTGACAGGAATCCCATTTATATATGGAATCTTAAAAAAAAAAAAAAAAAAGGCAGCTCATAGAGAACAGACTGGTGGTTGCCAGAGACGGGGGTGGGGAGTAGGAGAAAAATAGGATGGGTGAAATGGGTGTAAAATGAAATGGGAGAGAAGCTGAAAGAGAAGGCACAAAGTGACTGCAGAAGTCTTGGGTGACAGCAGCCTGCATTAGGGTACTGGCAGTGGAGATGGGTTTTCCCTGTTGGAGGTAGGATCAGCAGGCCTTCTGGTAGGGTAGGCATGAAGAATGAATGGAGTTGTAAGGATGACTCCCAGGTTTAGGACTTTAAGAGCTAAGTTCCTCAAGGTACCATTTTACAAAGATGAGGAAAACTAGAGATGAGCAAGTTGTCAAAAAATACGAAGTGCCCTTTTGGTGCTTTTCCTCTGGGGTAATTTTTCATTTAAATTCTAGATTCTGTGATATGCTGCAAACACCAAGGGCAATTACACAATTTCTCTCTCATCTTCTCTACCAAGTAATGACCTTCCTCAAGTACATATTTTTATGCATATTTAACACTGTAGGATCAATGCCTCAGAGGTCAGTAGACACAAGTAGGTAGGTTCTCCATGCTTCTAATGAGGTCCACCTCTAAATGACAGCCAAACATCAACTCTAGAAACCTAGGTCCATTACACTCAGTAAAACTGGGGAAACAAGAAACCTAATAAAATGTATAGTGTCTCGTGACTACTCTTCACAATTATTTTGACCAACCCCTGAATAGTACAAGTAATAACACTCAAAATTCAGTGCCTCACCAAAGATAATTCACAACTCTTTAAGTTTCCCATCTTTGTGTGTATGTGATTTTCTAATATCCTGGAAATGAGATCTTCCCCGCAACCAGCATCTGTCCAGCTGTTCTTCCCAAAGTCCATAATGCAGAGCTTCAGCTATCCACTACCTATGCAGTTGAAGGACTTCCTGTAAAAGACTGCCCACCACTAAGGGCAAAGGCAAATACATCTCCTGGGGAGGCCATCGTGGAATATTACTCTATCTTATCTATTGTCTCCATGAATCAAAAACATAAGCAATTGCATGTTCCAATTTCCAAGATAAACTCTGTTCAGAACATAGCTTCTCTAAGAACAGCATACAGAAAGTCATAGAAAAAGGTCTTAGGTGAGAAAAGGGTAAGGAGAGAGGTAAAAGGACAAACTTTACCCTCTGTACTTTACATATTTTAGCTGTTACAAGTGGGTATGTGTGATGCTTGTGTATTACTTACATAATTCTAAAAAGAAAAAAGGAGAAAGATTACCTATAACCTCCACTTCTCAAACCTTTGTAATAAGAGAGTTTCTCCAGGGGTGCCTGGGTGGCTCAGTCGTTCAGCATCTGCCTTCGGCTTGGGTCATAGTCCCAGGGTCCTGGGATCGAGGCCGAGTTGGGCTCCCTGCTCGGCAGGGGGCCTCCTTCTCCCTCTCCCTCTCCCCTGGCTTGTGTTCCCTCTCTTGCTGTCTCTCTCTCTCTCAAATAAATGAATGACATCTTTAGGAAAAATAAAAATAAATACTTAATTTTTAAAAAAGAGTTTCTCCAAAGTAATGAGAAATCTGTACTTGCTTCATGTTACAATTACTGAATAAGTAATGCTTATTACATAATTACTTTAAAAGGATTACAGTTGTTGATCAAATAAATGACTTCTAAAACAGTTGGTACTTACAAGGCACCAAGGACAGTACCATCCTAGACTATCTCTTGCTCTCAGACCATTCACTTCCCTTGCCCTCCTCCTCTGCTCCAAGCGCTTCAAATCCCACGCTGCCAACAATCCCCAAAGCTAGCTTTCTCTCAAGCACAGAGCCGGCTGCCTACCAGATATCTGCTCTTGGGTGGCCCACTGCCTCCCAAGCTCAACATGTCCCAAACCTGAATAATCATCTCCTTCAGATCTGATCCATTTCCTTCGTTTCATGTTTGACAGCAACTTTCGAGCTACTTAGTCATGAGCTTGAAATCTCCATAATGGTAGTGACTTTTTGCTCAATGCTATCATCCCTTTTGCCTATAACAGTGACTGGCACACAACAGACAATAAATATTTGCTGCACAAATAGTTAAAATTTTATGCTATAATGTTAATCATAAACTCAGAAAACTAAAAAGATCTTGGGATGTTTCCCTAGCCAACGCCAAAGTTTACCAAAAAGATGATACCCGGAGGTCCATAGGCAGAAACTGGAGTGCAGAAGTTACAGCTGACCAGAATGTTACCTGGAAAAAAATAAAACCAGCCAACCGACCTGTATTTACAGAGAGGGCCCAAAAGTTTCCCACAGGTAACCACCACTCCTATCTTATAACAGACAAATTCCTACTTTATATCGTATCCCTTTGGCCCTAGTCTATCTCCATCACCAGAGGTGTTGGGCATAGGCTGAGGGCAATTTTGCACTGTAAGAGTGACTATACCAAATTATCCTTAAAGTCCCTTTTAAATTTCAGGACTCTATAATTGTATTATATGTACTTATAACTATATGTACTTAGTAATTATTTAATATTATATGTACTTAGTAACTATAGGTACTTAGTAATTAATATTAGGGTGTTAAATTGAATAAATACAAATATTTGGAAAGTTATAAGAAGAAATCAATGCATTTTTTAGACATACTAAATAATGGAACCTTACAAATATTCCTGAATACATAACCATTTTCAGTTACCCAGCCACTGGTGAATAACTTAGTTTCAATTGTGTTGTTTAATGTAACTGTGCTTCCGATTTCAAGTTCATGAGTGAGTGGCTCCAAAGTCACAGTCAAACAGAGAGGAAATAAAGGAGCTCCTTGTTTTATTTCAAATTTGAATTTAAAGGGCTGCTTACATCAATGCACTGTTACAGATCAGAGTGTCCTCAGTACATACCATTTTATTCATGAAGAAGACATCTGTCTTCTTTTGGGTAACATATCAAGGATAAGACTTTATTGTACCAATAAAAGTATTGGATATATCTACAAAACATCCAAAGTTTTGCATTCTTCTTTCAGCAGTTTTTAAAAATGTTACTTAGTAGTCACATTGTTGACATGATCCAAGGTACTGGTGAAAGCATTTTGCCCCCTATTTGCAAATCCCTTAGGGAAATGACCCTGTCTTACTTGTTCACTGCTATTTTTCTGGTGCCTCGCAGTATGTCTGACAAAAGCTAGGTGGCCAATAAAAGTTTGGTGAACCAATAATGAAACTTCATTATGTAAATATCCACCTCCATCCTCTACTTGTAATGGCAGCAAAAGCAAACACCTAGAAACTAAAAACTAGTAACAAGAAGTCCAAACACATTTTGAGCAAAGGCAACATCTGAACAAGGAAGAGGGTTTCAAGATGACCCGATTGAAAGAAAAGTACTCATATGTCTGACAAAGTTCTGTTACAGTTATTGGAAAATCTGCAAAATCCGTAGTCACAACTTTGAATGCTATGAAGCTATTAAAACTCCACAGCCTTCCTTTAAGAAGACTGTAAGCCTAAAAAGAAGTAGAGGCAGAAAACAGTTTGCTTGGCTGAGTGCTGAGTACGCGCCAGGTACTGCTGGGCAGCTTATAGACTTATTCCAGCTAATCCTCATGAGCCCCTACCAAACAGACATTGTTATCTCTGTGTTACTGATAAGAACTCAGATACAAAGAGGCAAAGGGACCTGCCTTAGGTCACACAGTGGCAAGGCAGAGGTTTCAACCCAGAGTATTGTTGTTTGGGGTTTTGTTTAAGATCTACTTATTTGAGAAAGAGTGCACGCAGGCCTGTGGACATGTACATGAACATGGGGGTTTGAACACAGGGCCAGATACAGGGCTGATCCCCACGACCCTGAGATCATGACCTGAGCTGAAATCAAGAGTTAACCGCTTAACCCAAGGAGCTGCCCAGGCGCCCCCAACCCAGAGTATGCTCTTAACCAGTTGGCTATGCTGCCAAAGCCAAAGCTTCTCCTCTAGTCATAAAATTGTCAGGGCAGCTGTGAGGTCCAAATGAGCACGTGGAAAAGTGGTTACAGGCACTCAGTAAATATTAATTACCACCTCCTTCCCTATGTCTCCTCTCTCCTTTTTTCCATGTAGAGGCCTCCCTACCTGACTTCTTAGGCAATGCTCCCTAAGTTGTAACAAAGATAAGCCATGACACAATAATTTGCCACCTCCCTGCCTACAAGTTTGGGGAGCTTTAGGATATTTTAAAGAATTTGTGGTATTGTTTGATGCAAGCCACCAAAGAGAAATTAAACATATCACTCATAAGTGGGGATGTTAAATACACTGCCTCTGATCATACACTTAGTAAGAGGTAGAACTGAGATTTGAACCCAGGCTTTTTTTTTTCTCTATGTAGTAGTACTCCTTCCACTACCAAAAGGAGAGTCACGTAACCATAAGGCGGGTTACCACAAGAAAAAAGAGAATATCAGAGAATAAAATTCACGTTAAAATTTAATAATATATGGAAATGGATGAGAAATTCTGCCAAAGAAAGGCAAAACTAGAGTACGAATGACTTTGCAGAAGGAGGGTTATGGCAGAATCTGTAAGTAGATATTATACTAAACCAAGTTAGTACAGGTTTGGAAAAGCTGGATGAATCAACTTTTTAAATATATTCTCTTCTGGGATGCCTGGGTGGCTCAGCCAGCTAAGCATCTGCTTTCAGCTCAGGTCATGATCCCAGGATCCTGGGATCGAGTCCTGCATTGGGCTCCTTGCACTGCAGGGAGTCTGCTTCTCCCTCTGCCTTCTCCCTCTGCCTGTCACTCCCCCTGCTTGTGTTCTCCCTCTCTAACAAATAAATAAATAATTAATTTTTTTTTTTTTTAGAAAAGATCTGCCTTTCTAACCAAAGATACAATAATTATGATAGAAAGGACTACATTTTTCTTTTTTAATAACTTCGCAAGCACAGAGCCTAAGTACCACATAAAAGCTGTGGTTATATGAAAACAATAAGAGATTTAAAATATATGTTCTGAACAATTTTTATACGGACCATCAATTAAAAGTAAAGCATGAGTCTTAAAAGACATTTTTGAGCAATCGGGAAATTTTTAATATACCGAGTATTTAGATGATATTATTGCTATTTTTAGGTTAATGGCACAATAGTTGTGGGTTTAAGTTCTACTATTCAATCCTCATCATTACTTTTCAAGCTGGATTGAATATGGGCATCATTGCTTATTTTTCACTGAAAATAAAGCAGCCCAATTATTATCAGTGTCAAGGCTTAATTTCTGTTACTGTTGTCTTTCTCTTCTGATTGGGATTTTCCTAATTTAATGTCTAGTAACAGTACTCAACTTTCATGACATATTTGGAAGACATGGTATTTACTATTAGGAGTCAGAATTATCTAAACATATTAACCAACAGGGGCTAAGTAGTCAACTCATTGAGACTAGCAACACTTGTTTTTTTTTTATTTTAACAGAGCTAGAGTCAAATTGTGTTTCATATGTTTGGAATGAAAGTTTATTTATATTTGCCTAATTAAATTGTGGACATACCATAAAAGCTTCAATTATGCACCAGACTAGGTTCAGAATATTCAGGAACGGACAAATTGAAGGTTAACATTAAATTCACCCAGAAAGTCCACTGCTTAGTGCTGGCAATGTTCTGCTTCTTGATCTGGGTGCTGGTTATACAGGTTCATTCAGCTTGTGAAAATTCACCAGCTTCTACATTTATGTACATTTTCCCCTATATATATTATACTTCAATAAAAAGGTTGTAAAAGAGGGCACCTGGGTGGCTCAGTGGGTTAAGCCTCTGCCTTGGGCTCAGGTCATGATCTCAGGGTCCTGGGATCGAGCCCCGCATCGAGCTCTCTGCTCAGCGGGGAGCCTGCTTCCTCCTCTCTCTCTGCCTGCCTCTCTGCCTACTTGTGATCTCTGTCTGTCAAATAAATAAATAAAATCTTTTTAAAAAAAAGGTTGTAAAAAAATTTCTCTGTTAAGTTACATACTGAAGTGTCATAGATAAAATGATAAGATATCTGGAATTTGCTCTAAAAGACCAGAAGAGGGGGGTTGGTATATGGTGGTGGGGAGGGAAGAGGATGAAGAAGGATGGGGAATAAGTGAAACCAGATTATAAAAATGTTGATAGTGTTGAAATTACATGATGGGTTCATGGAGGTTTATAATACATCTTTGAAAATTACCACAATGAAAAAAATTGTTAAAGGGAAGGCATGATTGCTGCTGCAACTGTGTTTGCGTGTGAGCAGGAGAGAACAAGGAAATCTGGTTGACCTTCAAAAACCATCATCGTGGAAAGGGAAGAAATTAATGGGTGAACTACAGCAGCAATGTGACTCCTAACCTGTCCCCCATATACTCAAATGATGAACTCAGGGCTTAAGGGCTTTGAGGGTGCAGGGAGAAAGTTTTTTTTAATATTCAGTGGGCAGAATGCCTTCCAGGGTGGAGGCCACACCTACTATACTCAAAACAAAAAGAAAAGATGGTCTACACAGATAAAATTTAAGTGTGTGTGTGTTGTGACAACTGGGACAATCAAGCTTAAAATTGCCTTGATGAGGGCACTGCGTAGAATGCACTTTGACAGTGACTCTGATTTCCTCTCTCCTCAAAAACACTGCATCCCAAAGGTCTGCTGGGGAAAGGAGGATGCTAGTCAGTTTCTAACCACAACCTCTGAGCTCAGAAGGTGCTTAACCTGCAGAATGATTCAAAGCAAAACTTTTCTTTTTTTTTTTTAAAGATTTTATTTTTTATTTATATGTTAGAGAGACAGAGAGAGAGCGTGAGCACAGGCAGACAGAGAGGCAGGCAGAGGCAGAGGGAGAAGCAGGCTCCCCGCCAGGCAAGGAGCCCGATGCGGGACTCGATCCCAGGACACTGGGATCATGACCTGAGCCGAAGGCAGCCGCTTAACCAACTGAGCCACCCAGGCTTCCCCAAAGCAAAACTTTTCTTTCAAGAACTTTAGCAGAATACTTCTTTCTACTCATCCTACAGCTCTGAGGAAATAAGAGCTTATGCACAGAGAGGCAGGGAAACTCTAATGTAGAAACACACCCTATTGAGCAGATCACACTGAGCTCCACAAAATAAGCAAGTGTAAATGCCTCTGTCATTCAGATTTTGACAGAACAATCATCTCTTAAAAATGCCCCCAAAAGTCTTGGACACTGTATTCTCTGCTTTACACAAAAGACAAAAGAAAAGCACCTGTCCCCCACGCTAAAAGATTAAAAGCTCGGCGAAAAGGGGGATCATCAGATGCTCATGACCTCCACAACCTGGGTTCTACAGAACTCATTTGCTAATATTACTGAAAGGCTGCCAGCTGCATGAGTATCTTTCAGTTCAGGAATTTTAGTTCAGTAATTTCAACAATGTGTCCATTTTCTCCAAATTCCAATAGAGTAAAACAAAAACAAACAAACAAAAAAAAACTGGATGCTCCAAAACATTTCTTATAAAAGAACTTTATCAGTAAGACTATACTTTCTAACCCATGTTTAAAAACCTATTTAGTTTCTCTTTGGGTAATTTTCTGGTATACTAAAGTATGCCAGATAAATAGCTTTAAAAAGTGTTCAGTATACATGATCACTTTACCAAATGTCCACATAGCAAGAAACTTGAAAAGATACTAAATATGTCGGATATGCTAGAACAAAGTGTCCAATTAAACATGCATGGATAGGTACACAACCACCTAGAAACTGGTGAAATAGAACCACTCTTGTTTTCCTCACTTACCTAGTGAGGTAAGAGACAAACCTCTGGGTATGGGGTCAAGTAACTGCATCAGAGAGTATCTGTTGGGGGCTCTGATGGGTACAGCACAGCTATCCAGACACCAGAGGATCTGTTTTCATGAACAACTTCAAAAATCTTGCCTCACTACTTAAGTATGACCTGATAGACCCACAGCATCAGCATCACCTTGGAACTTATTAGAAAAATAGAATCTCAGGTTGCACAAAGACCTACTGAATCAGAAACTGCATTTTAACCAAATTCCCAGATAATCTGTATGCACATCCCAGTTTGAAAAGCCTGGGATTAGGGGATTACTGTCAATTTGAAGGGAGTTTTCCAAAGAGCCCTTCCATGGGCCACCCGTTTCTCATTTTTACTGATGACTCACGTGAGGATACTGAACAGCCCTCTTCAAATCCCAAGTGACACTAATCTAGAAAGAAACACTCAACTGCACAAACACCTCTTAGAAGAAACCAGGCTTGACTGCAGTTCACATGAAAAGATATAAACAAGTAGGGATTTGCTATAGAGGGGGAAAAAAAGTAATGCCCACTTGATTGTTATTACTGCAAATCAGACTGCTTCTGGAGAAGTGGCTGGCAATCTGGCCACATATTCTAACAGAATGACTGACAGCAAACTATGACCACAGACAATGGTGAGAAACTGACAGAGGGAAAAGGCTCTGGAAAATTCTTTCATGGGGAATGGCTGAACTGGAGAATATTAAACCTGAGAAGAAGTGACTAGGTGGGGATATCATGATTATATTTGTATATCTGAAAGACTGTCTTGAGACATTTCATTCTACAAATGTGTTTTTGAGCATCTGCTATGTGCCAGGAACTATGCCAGAAGCTAAGGACACAGAGAGCAAAAACCAGAACTGATCTCTGATTTTCTCAAGTTTCCTGGCCAGTGGAAGAAATGTGACTATTGCTCGAGAAAGCAGAACTATGGTTCAGGGAAAGCAAGTAGAAGGGCAATGGCACCATACAAGGAAGCCCTTCTGGCCAGAGGGTTCCAGCTTTGCAAAGGAGAGGACATGCAGAAGTGGCTGAGCAGAATGGGTTAGGGAGGGGATGACAACCTCCCAGAGAAGAGCCCAGGAGGCTGCCAGGCCAATGCTAATATTCCAAGGCTTTGGGATAACTGGGGCCAATATCATTAATCAAATACAGGAGCTGCTCAGAATTACACTGCGTTCAATTTAGTCATGAACAAAATTTTTTTAAAGCTTAATCACAACTTAGGGTTTCAGCTAAATTTTGTATGTAAATGTCAATGATATCTAATTTCTCCTTTAGTAATAATTTTTAAAACACAGGACTTAATAAAAAATCCACATTAACATTTTAAGTGACAACCTTGTTTAATGAGTCATTTTAATTATAATCTTGATTCTCT
>ML100739.1:0-40070 GCA_003697995.1 Taxidea taxus jeffersonii
GGGGGGGGTCTCTCACCTGATTCAGGAACTATCCCTGGTGACAAAACACTGTTCAGCAAGCAACACCTGCTTGGTGCGAGGTCTGTGCTCAGGCTTTGCTGAGTCTGTTGCAGTAGCCGTACTCTGTTCAGGGAAGGTGTATGGAGAATAGTGTCATCCTCATCTTCCTACCATTGACCCACCCTGAGATCACCGGAGCCAGTCTGGGAGGGTGATGGGAGGCTTGCAACAGAATGAGCTTCCGGTCCCTTCCCTCCTTCTCCTCACAACCCTCCCTCACTTCCCACTCCTGCCCCTGTCTTTTTTCCAGAAAAAGTCATTCAAGTCTGTAATTCTGCCCCCATTACATTTCTGCACCTGGCTTAGCAGAGTGTGTCACCTTTCCCCCAGGTGTGCAGGTGGATGCCTTAGTTCCAGAGGAAATCATTTCTAAAGTCTCATATCAGTTCATATAGGAAAATCCTGTCCCCTGGATGGCAGGAGAGAGGAGAATGTGGTGTGAAAGACGGCATGCTCAGGCTCCTCTGGGTCCCGCTGGCAACCCCACTAAGTCAGCCTCCTCGCTGTCCTTAGAAGCTATGATGACACTGACCCGAGCCTCCTTTCTTCTCCTTCTTGGCTCAGGCTTACCCTCGGCCAGTTGGGCTGGTCCACTTCTGGTCACTCTCCTGTCCTCCTCACATTGCACACAACAAAAAGTGTGCCCACTCAAGATAATGAATGTGAAATAAGAAGAGGGTTTGCCCTTTCCCCACAGTCCTGTCCATGCCTGCAGCTCCTAAGGTCTTCCTACATCCAGGATACTGCTCTAGGTGCTTCCATACTTTGTAATAAACAACTCCTCAGGCTCCGTGACAACCCTGGGAGGTAGAACTCACATTATGCTCATTTGTAGAGAGGGAAAATGGGTCAGATTGGTTCCTTAACTGGCCGGAGGTCATGCCACTAGAAATTGGTGGCACCAGGATTCAAACCCAGATGGTCTTCCTCCAGGGCCCATGCTTTCTTTACCCCAGGACTAACACAAGACAGACAGGCTGCTCTTTTGTCTTTAGACACACGTGGGCATTTAGTGCTCATGCTCAAGCCTCATGTCCGTGTGCTCACAGAGTCCCTTTTTCCCTCGAACCGCCCAGCCCCGTGCCAGTCCCCCTCCTCTGCGTCTGTCCTGCCTAGGCTTGCTCTCTGACTCCCTGGGGCTCTGTCCTGCCTGCCCTGCATCTCTATAGATCCAGTGCTTTGCCTGGCGCTCTCTGTCTGTGTTTCTTCCCACCTGCCTTCCCCGTCTCCCTTCCCCCTGCCCTGGCTGGACGTTCCAGCTGTCCTTCTGCCAGCGTCTCTTCTCTGTCTCCGTCAGTATCTCTTTCTCTCTCTGCCTCTTTTCCCTCTCAACACCCTCTGCCTTCTCGCTCCCTCCCTGCCACGCTTCTCTTTTGTCTCCCTCTCTTGTTCATTTAGTGGCCCCATTTATTACTTCAGGACACAACCAAGAGCATCTTTGTCTATGTCCCTGCTCCCTGCTCCACCCCCTCCGCCTTCGCTGAGACTCTCAGCTGTAGATGGGAACCAGGTTCAATCCATGCTCTGTTCCTCGCCAAAGAATAACAATGAACTCAGGAACCACAGAGTCACCAGACAGAGCATCTCTGTATTTCAAGAGACATCCCAATCTCTTGGGACAAAATGACTTCTCTTGGCTTATTTATCAACTCTGGGGCTAGGGAGTGCCCTGCATACAGATGGGGCAGCTGGCTGGTGACAGGGTTCAGTTGGGGGCCTACCTGGTTCTTGGCGAGGACCTCCTGTCAGAGCTCAGGTCAAGTCGTGTGTAGGTGGAGCATCCCCCCCCGCCCCAACCCAGGATGCTCCGGCAGACAGAACATGGTGGTGGAGGACCCCCCTGATTTCATGGAGGGCAGCGACCCTAGACACCATGTCACTCATGCCCACAACTCCCTGGAAGCAAGATGCAGGCCATCCAGCTCCCTCTGCAGGGTCCTGTGTCCCCACACGGCTCTCCCGTCCAGAGCTGAGCTGTCAGGGAGCCCTACTCACACTTGTGGGCTTGGGCCTCACCTCTTCCAAGAAACCTTTGCATCTTCTGGCCTTACTCCAATCCTTTCCTCTGTAGCCCCTCATGCAGTCCTTGTCTCCAGTCTATGCCTTGTTGATCACGGCCTGTGACATCATCTTCATGGCTGGAGAGCAGCACCTCACAATAAAGCGAACTTGCAATGGGGCATCTGGTCTACCCCACTGAACTGTAGATATTTTGATGACGGGGATCATATCTTCTATTAATGTGATCCCTCCCATTCTCCAGCAGCTAGTCTAGCATTGAGCACCCAGTAGGTGTTCAGTAAATATGGCTGATGGTCCAGTGCCCTAGCAGCCAGGTCTGGCCTCCTGTTCCACGGCTCAGGAAGGAGGCATAGCATCTAGCAAGATCAGACAGGGACAGTCCAGCCTCAAAAGTGCTGCAGCTTTGTTCCCAGACACTGGAAGTGTAGGCTGGGGTCATCCAAGCAAGACTGCAAAAAGCCCTCCCTCTCTTTACCCTGACCTTTAAGGGTCTACTTTATCAGTAGCAAAATACACAGAATTTGCTCTTAGAGTTCTCTTTCTTCAGTTCCTCCCTCATTTCCACTCCTCTTCTCCTTAGTACTGCCCTTTCTAGCCTGGCAGAGGATAGGAAAGCAGGATTTGTGTACCAGATTGGGGTTGGGGGAGTAATGGAAGGAACTGCCATGATATCTACCGATCACAGGTGCCACGAGCTAACTCTTAAGTCTTATAATTGATGCCCATTAGGAATAGATTTTCTTTTATGATCTTCTAGAAAAGAATGAACATTTGAAGGTGCCTAATGCATTTCTCTGTGGGGAAGCATTCATTTCTGCTGGCACTTACTCCTAACCCTCTGGTTCTTCCCCCCTCTTTCTCTGCCACTCTTGATCTTCCTCATTGTACTCAGTAAAAATACCTTTGTTTATCTTTCATTTCTGCAGCCCTTTACAGCTTTCAAACCTCTTTCCTATGTATGATTTCTTCCCAGCAAGAATGTAGGGAGGTGTGCAGAGATTTTTAATTCCTAGTTAATGGATGAGGTTCGAAAGGGGGCGATGGCTGGACTAAGGTCACTTTAGCAGCAGGTAGGAAATAAACACTTCCTTGGTCTCATCTGAGGCTCCGCCCCCTGCCACAGCTCTGCCCGGGACTCCTCTCCCTGCCACGGTGGCTTTTCCTCCCGGGATCACATTGTCGGACTAGCAACTGTTCAGAGGTTTTCTGCTGTAGTGCAAGGCCTGGGCCATGGTTGGGGGAGGGCCTGACCCCAGGGGCCACAGAGCCCAGAGGAGGTGATGTGCTCTGACTAGCTGCCTCAGCAAGGGCATGAGTTTTCCTTTCTGCCGCTGCTGCTGCTGCAAGAGAGAGAAAAACCACAATTTCGAAGAAGGCCCCTTTGTCCACCACTTGGAAGCAGGCAATGGAGGGAAATCAAAGAGAGACACCTAAGCTGCCAAGGGGAAGGGGGAAGAAAACGCACTAGAAAGCCTTGCCAGATGGACTCTGGCCACACTTCCGAAACCCTCAGCAGCTTTGTTTTCTGGCTCCGTGTGGCATCCGGCAGCTAATGGACCGGTGTGATTACACTCCTGCCCACATTCCTAGCCTCCTTCCTGGGGATCCCCTCAGACCCTCTGTGCCAATGAGAACAGCTTGACATGGGGAAGTGGGAGGGCACCCCAAAGGGAGTCCACAGGCTGGACCCCAAGTCCTGGTCCTGAGGCTCATGACCTGAGCTGCCTTAGCCACAGCTGGTCACGTACCTGCTGAGCCTCGGGCTCTTCACCAGTATAACAGGCACTGTGGGAGTCTCTTCCCAGTGCTGGGGTGGGTTTAAGTGAGAGGCTGTGCAGAGCAGCTAGTGCTTGGTGGAGATCCAGGAGATCTGGGTCGTCTGAGCAGCCTTTGTGGAGGAAAGCCCCGGGGTTTTTTACGACATGAGTATGTAACATTTGCACATATGTGCGAGGTCCTGGGAAGGACAAGTGCCCCACAGATGTAAGGAATGTTTCACATGCATGGGGGGATAGACAAGCAAAGAAGGGAGGGAGGGGATCCTTCCTCCTCTGCTTGCTTTTCCTCCTTTCCAGTTGTTTTGTTTGTTGCTAATGTGTCCTCTGGCCCTTCCAGCTATGATGTTTACCATTAGTCTCTTCTGGATCCTATCAGGAGACCTGTCCTTTCTTTCAGTCCCAAAGAGAGAGGTCCTGCTGGCTGTCCTGGCCCCGGCACACAGCCAGGTCTGCACAGCTGGTCCCCTTTGCAGCTGCTGCTGCTCTCAGGTTAGTTACGAGCTGCTCCCGCTTCTCCATCAGTGGCCAGGGCACCACTCAGTGGAAGCCTCAAGGGCTGCGTCCTGCCTGCCAGGAGCTGACTTTCCAGAGGCTGACCTTCCCTTCCCTTTCTCCAGACAGAGGGCAGCTCAGTCCCACCCACCCACCTCCAGATTGCCCAGTGAGATTAAAGTAGACCAATAATGGCTGAGCCCTGGGTGAGATTTCAAGTAGCTCAGAAGTGCTAAATCATAGCTTTCTGGCCCTAATCTTATCACCTGCCATTGGAGATCAGAATATGAAAGCCCCGCATTTGTAAAGCTCCCACCATCCTGCCACAGTGCTGCCACAGAGACACACTCAGAATAGCTCCCCTTGCCATAGTTACTATGGTACCCTGCGATCTGGGATTAATAGTCCCCACACTCCACCCCCTTTGAAAGTTCCCCTGACACTGAGCCCTCCCTCTTGCCTCCGCCCCCAACAGATGCCATGTCAACTGCGCTCAGACTTTCCAGGCACCTTTCCTCCACCGTGGTTGACACTGCTTACCCCAGGACCCAGCCCCCGGGGCAGTTGGGACTGCCTCAGACCCCTCCCTCCACTCCCATGCCTGGGGCCACTCCCAGAGAGAAGGTGACTGCTGTCTAACAGCTAGGGCCCCATCCTATCAGGGAAGCAGGCGCTTAGAGCTCAGGAGGCCAGTGGGATGTCCCTGCTCAGACATCAGTGGTGCCGGACAGGGGACAAGCCTTTGTTGCAGATAGGAGGGAGCCCAGTGACCAGTTTTGCTGGGCACCCCGCACCCCCCCCGGCCCCCCTGCTCAATGCACCATATCTGCATATTGGCACTGGTGATTTCCTCTCTGTGTGTCTCTCGCGTGCATGGGTGTGACCTTCTGCTGGGTGGACTCACAGGGACCCCTTCGTGCTCCGGGGCTGTGGGGGGGAACAGTGTGCACGTGGGAGGGCATGTACACTGCACATTTACGTGACACTTTTGGCTGTGTTCCTGTGTGGTCCCTGGGTGTGATGAATGTGATTTTGGGGTTCCAACTCTTCTCTGCAGGACACTGGGGGAAGTGTGAAGGGCCCCTGGCTCGAGTGAGGATACCCTTGGTGAGGCGGGTTCAGTAAGCAGGCTTGGAACACTTGGCGGTTACCTCTACAGCTTTGCCCGATCCGCAGGGGCATTGCTAACAAGCCTGCGGCGACAAGCCGATGAACACAATGGGACTGATGGAGAGGCTGAGAAGCGAGGTCCTTGTCCCCTGGCTGCTCTGCGACACTCTGCTCCTCCCTCCGGAGCTTGATGCAGTCTCCCTGTGTCATATGTCTGGAATCCCCTCACCCTGGAAGAAGAAAGCAAACCAGCCCTATAGTCCTTTCTGCAGCTTCAACCATCCTATCTCCCCAAACTCCACTCCCTGCTTGAAGCTCTCCCTACTTTCTCTCTTTTGGAGCTGCCACCGAATTAGATTAGTCACATTCTTAATTAACTATGCTGGTAAGAGCTCTATTAGGTATTAAATGTTTGTCACAATCCAATTAAAAAATCCATCACAGCAGGACAGGTTCTCCGAGGCCCTGCAGATGGATGGGTGGTGCTGGGGCTTTCCTCTCCGCTAGGGGACAGGGAAGAGGAGCAGAGCACAGGAGGCCAGCGTGGCAGGCGGCCTCAGAAGGCAGGAGCTACTCAGCCAGGAGCAGGGACAGCACAGTCTGAGCATTGCTAATATTAGTGTGGAGCAGTCAGACTACCGTGGGGTGACCAGCTGTCCCAGAATGTCCAGGCTGTTCTCAAAGGGGGTGGTTGGCCACCAGCCTATGGCGTCACAGCTTCCCCTGGCCCCACAGGGCAGGGAGCTAAGGCCAGTGCGGGCGTGCGGGCGTGTGTGTGTGTGTGTGTGTGTGTGTGTGCGTGGACATACTGGGGTTGGGATGTGTGAGGATAGGGAGGGAGGGGCAAGATTGAAGCTTAAGTCTGGTGGGAAGCTTTTTGGCTCAGGGTTAAAGAATGAGATTTGATGGAGTTGGGCTATGGTTTCCAGGGGTCCAGCTCTAGGCCAGAGCTGCCATTCAGAGCCATGTCTATTTCATTTTAAAGAGACTTACTCGGAGGGGAATGATCTCTGGTAAAAGGAAAAGAAAATGTGCATTAATCCCTAGATCCCCGAGTTTCCTTCCTGCAGTTCCTTGGCCCTTTCTCCTTTCCTTTTAACCTTTTCCAGGGGGTAAGCCCTCCCTGCCTCTCCTCCCTGGCCAGGCTGGACACAGACAGGGCTCCTTGCTGCCGGCTGGTTCTAGACTTCCCCGGTTCCCGACTTGCCACACCACGTTTCCCCCTGCCTCTTGGCACCAGGTTGGAGAAGAGCGGGGGCTCTCAGCCTTGTTACTGCAGAAGTGGGCCCCAGGGCGAGACAGGGAAAGGGGGAGCTTGGGCCTCGGTGCGGGCCAGTGTGTGACCACAGGAAATGAGGTACACACCCCAGCACTCCCCAGGCTTAGTCATATCTTGTGCTTTGCCCAGTGTCCTGATGTGTTTTCCGAGTATCTTGATCTCTAGACCCATCTTCTGTGGCTGTGTTAACCGGTGATAACCATATCATTATTGCTTCTTATTATGACTGCCCTGCCAAAAATGTCTTTTCCCTCTCAATTCTTTCTAATTCTACCCTCCCATACTAGCAGATCTTGAAATCCAACCTTCTAAGAAAGCCGTCCGGATTTATCCTGCTCACTCAGTTGTGAGATAAGGGGCCGGGAGGGGGCTGTCTCCTCCGTTGGAGCGCACTCCGCACACAGCCCAGAGCTGACACTCACAGGTGGCTCTGTAGAGCATTTGTTGATTGACTAAATGAACGAGTTCATGTTCACAGCTCTAATTTTTATTCTTCCAGGGCCCCAAATACACTTGCCCCTTTGCTTCTACATAAAGCAGAATTTAACTATTGATCAACACCTATGCGGTCTCTGAACATTCCTGCCTTCTCTATTAGACACTTTGTCTGACTGAGCTTGTAAATCCCGGAGGGGGTCCCACCTGTCTGTTTGCTTGTCTCCCCACAAGCCTTGAAGCCATGCTAGTTCTCTGGACAGATGACAGTCCTTGGTACTGGCCCTTCATTCTCTCATTTGGCCTCTAACCACCTATCAAGAGCTTTCTCCTAGGCTAGGACGAGCTCAGGCTTGAGGGGGACAGGAAAGAAATGTCAGGTTCCACTTTCCCTTCCAAGAGCTTGCAATCCGGTCGAGGTGACAAGACGTTTGGAGGAAATAGTGAAGTTGTCAATCAAGGCAGATTTGAATTAAGGGCCCCCAGAGAATGATGTGGACACCCATGCTTTAGGAACCCAGAGACGGGTTCCAGCCTGTGGGTCCAGTGGTCAGAGGACATTTCCCAGCCTGAGCTGGGACTTGGAAGGTGGGAGGCCCCGGGCAGTGCTGGGCAGGGTGTTAGTTCCAGGCTGAGGGAACAGCATGAGATTCGCAGACTTGGAATCAGAAATAAGTGTGTTGATTATGGGGAAAGAATGGAGGCTAGCCTAGTGGGAAGCAGCATTTCAGAGGGCATTTCAGAACTGAAAGGGGAATATGAATGGAAGCTAATGACAATGGAAAATCAGACCCAAGCCCTGCAGGACACACCTGCTTCATCCTCCTTTGCGAACCGGAGCTCGCTGGGAGCCCAGGGTCCCATGGCATGGGGAAAGGTTTGGAAGGTTCTCAAGTCTTGCAGGATAAAGGAATTATGTGGTAACTTATGACCTGGTTAGAATTCAGCTCTCTGAATTCATGGGGTTTGGGCCTGGGCACAGGCCGGCCTCCCTGAGAAGGCATGCAGAAACTGTCTTTGGAGGGGCAGTGACAGGCTGTCGACCAATGGATATTAAATGACAGACGATTTATCTCCACTCAGGTGGAAGAGCAACATTTAGGATTGCCCTACCTTCTACTCCCTCTACGAAAAAAATAAAATCAAGTGATTGAAGTCAGTGCATCTCTTCCCTTATGATCACAGCAGTTCCTAGATTGTCCCAACTCACAGGTCAAAGGCAGGCAGGTTGCAAATAAAGACCCATGAGCATCTCCCTCCTATCCACCCTAGCCAGAGGATAAGGCTGGGAGGTGGGAACAGCTGGGCATAGCTGGGCGGGGCAGGCAAGGAGCCCCGACACTTGACCTGAATTATTTCATTGGCTCTTCACAACAGGTCTGCAGGAAGGTGTTATCATCTCCATGTTACTAATGAGGGAATCGAAGCTGTGAGATAGGTAATAAATTGCCCAAAGTCACTCTGTTTCTAGAGCAAGAGTCCAAATCTTTCCATCCACTTCTAGTCAAATATTTATTGAGGGTCTCTTAGGAGCCATCCACTGTGCTAGGCCACCGCGCTAATGCTCCTTAGTGGAAGATCAATATTCCCCGTTGCACACAAAGGTATAGTTCTCAGGCTTCTGTGGGTAAGGAGCGTCCATGATGAGGCCAACAGATCTGGCCAGGACTGCCCCAAGTACTTACTTTGCTACCAGTGGAAGTATACGTTTCTGGGTCTCATAGTATTAGGATCTGGAGGTGGGTCCTGTTTAACCCCCTTATAGGATTGCCAGATTTAGCAAATAAGAACACAAATTTGAAGTTCAGAAAAATGACTAATTTGGGGGGGGTATAAGCATATCCCATGTAGTATTTGGGATATACTTACATTAAAAATTTTGTTGTTTATCTGAAATTCAAATTTAACAGGGTGTTCCCCCCCAAGGCTATACTAAAAACAGGCCTTTAAAGTAATAATATTCAGATATAACAATTCTTACTTAAGATAAACATTGCCCTCCCAAATGAGTGAATAGACCATGGAGAAGTATCAGGGAGATGAGGCCAGGGTACCTCGAGTACCGCAGCTGTATCCCTGTTGCTGAGAAAAGGTTCCACAGCCACTGGACACTCAATCACCCCTGAGACTGATGATGGTCAGTTCTTCTTGTTCTTTTTTTTTTTTTCTAAGTTTTTAATTTTAAGTCCTGTGTCATTAACCTACAGTATACCATCGGTTTCAGCTATACGACAGTTACTCAACACTTCATACTGCACCTGCTGCTTATTGTGCTATACTTTCGCTTGAATCCTAACAGGGTATCTTTCTGTCTGGTAGCCTGACATCTCTGTCACCTGTCACCTCCACAATGCTGAGTGCAGGACAGCATCTCCCTGTCTACACAGGAGCCCAGGCCAGGTGGTGGAAATGCCAGGGGGACTGAAGAGCTCCTGCCAACTGAAGAATCAAGGGGAACCCCAATACTCCCCCACTCTTGAGTAATGTGGGGGAGTGTGGCCCCCACATCTCAGTGTGGCCAGCGTTGCCACAAGACAACAAATCTGCCTGGCCGTGCAGTGTTGGCTCCTGGATGGGGCCCTGCTCCCTGCTCCTGCTTCTCCCGGCTCCTGAGAACTGGGGGGGGGGGGCTGCTGGGGGAGCTTGGAGGACTGTCCATGTGGAGGGTCAGAGACTCCTCAGATGGTAAGCTCAGCATGTCCAAACCGACCCATCATTGTTTCCTCAAACTCCCACTGTTTGCCTCATTTCTTTTATTAGTGAATGGGATCATGTACACTAGGCTTTGGCCATTCTCTCTTTCTAGAACCTCCCCAAACACTCAGTAACCACATCTCTCTTTACCTCTCCATCCTGTCCTTTGCTGCTCATGTGAGGCTGAGCCTGTGTTGCAGCTGCCATCATCCTTCACCTGAATGATTGGAATAGCTTCTAAGCTTCTAACTTCAGTTCCTTCTCATCCAGCTCTCGGGGGGTGGGGGGGGGCGGGTTTCCAGGATGTAAAGCTGATGTCTCCACTGGTCTTATATCTAGATTGTTGCTGGCTCCCCATTAAAAGAGAACCAGGATCTTTAGCATGGCATACAAAGCTCGATGACTTGTACCCCCCTTACTGCTTTAGACCCATCCCAACGCTCATCCGTGTCCCTCTCTACATTTGCCTGAAACCGCTGTACATTCCCAAACACGTCATGCGCTGCCCTTCAAAATTCGGCTCAGTTGTCTCTCCCAGGAAACCTTCTGTGGCTCAGAGGTGATGTAGAAATTCCTCTGGGTTCCCCAGCACTCTAGGCTAATCACTCATCACACTGTTGACTGAATAAGTACATGGCAAATAACCACAAGATTGAAAACTTACTTATTTACCAACTCTCTGAATTCGCAAAATGCCAGCCTAAGCTAAAACTGCTTCCCTTTCCCTCTGTCTATTCAGAAGCAAACTCCCTCCCCTCTTTCTTGACTGCCTTTAAAAAAAAAGATTTATTTATTTCTGAGAGAGAGAGGGAAAATGAGATGAGAGAGGGAAAGAAGGAGAGAGAAAATCTTGAGCGGACAGCACAATGAGCACAGAGCTCAATGCGGGGCTCAATCCCACAACCCCCTTGATCATGACCTGAGCTGAAATCAAGAGTCAGACACTTAACTGAGCCACCCAGGAGCCCATTGACTGCCTCTAGTGGGAGGCAGTGGGACCCACAGCTCACCGAATTTCT
Organism: Taxidea taxus jeffersonii; assembly: GCA_003697995.1. Classification (NCBI taxonomy): domain Eukaryota; kingdom Metazoa; phylum Chordata; class Mammalia; order Carnivora; family Mustelidae; genus Taxidea; species Taxidea taxus. The sequence continues at coordinate 10,890 of ML100739.1, forward strand.
CACACCAGGCTTCCTCTTCTGGATTTGAGACTCTCAGACCCTGAATGGCTAGATCCTAATGTTATTGAAATCCCCAAATGGGATGGGGTAGCTCTCAGGGGTTAATGATGGAACCAGATTTGTGCCTCTAGAGACAGGAAATACTGCTGGGGCAGAGGTCACAGTATACGTGAAATGGATTTCATGACCTCAGCCTGGTGTCTATGCAGACATTTCCCTATACTCCCCAAACTCTGAGTGGTCTGTTAGTGTTGGCTGACTGTGCCCAGGAGAGAGAAGATTGCTGGAGGAAGCCAGCTGTAGGGTGGACCTGAAGGACCAGGAGGCACTGTGCTGAAGATCAAGGGCCAGTCCTGTCCCTCAGATTGTATCCTGTCCAAGTGATGGAAGCCAGATGCTGGGAGAGACTGTGCCCCCGAGCAGGAGATGCCCAGATGCAGGGAAGGTGAGAGGCAATGGGTCATTCTTTCTGAGAGCATTAAGCCAATGATTCAGATTGCTGTGTCCTGAGGGAACAAGCCCATCTTACTCTCTTTTTGCCCACCCCAAAGCCTTGTCTCCGCAGCCAACTGCAAGCCTCCACATCAAAGATTTAGGGCAGGGCGGGGGGCAGGGGTGGTCTCCTCTCCCAGCTCACAGCTTACGCCCACCCCTCCGGAGCACTTCCGGAAAGCCTCTTTTCAAAAACTTAACTCGGGTTTCTAGCAGGAAAAAAATCTAACTGGGGAGTTCCATACCTTATGACTGGAGCAGCTAATAGTTTTACTGAAAAAATGATTAATTGTTTGACCCCTGAACGGGATGCAGGGTGCTCTGTGGGGGTGTGTGGAAGTGGGGCATAAAGGGCTCCCCCAGTGTTGACGACTGCACGGCCATCCTATTTTATGTGGGGGATGGAGGGCAACCAGGAGTGGGATTAGACAAGCTTTGGGATTTTCAGTTAGCAAGCACACTGAAGGCCAGGCACTGTGCTTGGCAACAGACCTTCCAGAGAACATTTCCTACTCTCAGCTACAGGTAGAGGGGGTTGCAGCCAAAGCAATAATTACGGGGGTTATTGCATTTGATTTTCAACTGCTTTACTGTCATTATCTCTTTAGCCCTCACAACCCCTACTGAGATAACGATCACTCACGGCTACCTGCTGGGAAAATGTGGGGAAACTGAGGTAGAAGCTGGTGTGCTGGCTTCTCATTAAGGGGGAAGGCCGTGGGAGTGGCTGGGCAGGCTCTGGCCTCCGTACAGGTGTCCCCAGCCCTGGGAGCCCCCGTGTGGCAGAGGCTCAACGCTTCGGGACTGAGCACATGGACCTACCACATCAGAGAGGCTCTGGGCACCAGGCCGGAGAGGCTAGGGCAGTACAAAGAGTGCAGGCTTCGGGGTAAACAGATCTAAGTTCCAAATTTCCACCCTATCTCTTGCCATCTGCATGAGCCTGCTTAAGTCCCTTGCTTCTTTTAACCTCAGATGTTCACTCTTAAGGAGGTAGTGTTACTTTCTTCACGGAACTGTTCAGATCATTAACGAGAGTATGTGTAGTATTAGCACAGTGCTGGTCATGGTAGGTGTTCAATAAATGCAATTATGATGCTGATTACAGCCGTGTCCAGTTTAGATCCCTGACTCTCTGAGAGGCCAGGTGGCAGCAGCTAGGACAGCAAGATGTGTCTCCCCCTTTGCCCTGTCCCCAGGCAATGAAGTCACTTGGCCAAGGTGGATAGCATGCTGGGACCCAGCGGGCGAGTCTCAGAACAGCTGGGGTCGGGGGAGGGGAGCACCCCCCCTGCCGTGGGGGTGCTGCACAGCATGCTCATGGCACGGCACTGGTGCCAAAACACCGCGGTTAGCAGGAAGCAGACACAGCCTGATGGTGACAAAACACAGCTCTCCTTAAACTACCAACCTGTAAGTCACCTGATCACTTAAACTGAGGCCCAGCAAAGGGTGGGATTCCCCATCATCCTGTGTGCCTCCCGCCCTCTCTTCTTTTCTCCAGTAAGATGCCTCGTGTGTTCATTTCATTCCTACCAACCTCTTTACGTCGCTGTCCCCAGCAAGACATGCCTCCAGCCCCTGTTCCTATGAAAGAGAACCCTGAATCTGCTCCGGGGAAGGCAGCTCCAAAGACCTGGATCAGACCAGTGTTCTTCTGCTGACTGGTGCTCTGTCCCCAAGGTCCTCCAGTTTGTCTTTCCATTCCCACAGCTTGGGTGGCCAGATCTCTCTGCAAGGTACAAGACAGACCTATCTGACTCTGAGCGTGTGGGCAGGCAGGTGGGCAGAGGGCATGAAGGGATGGTCAGGTCAGGGAAGTAGAACCCACAACTCTCTTTGGGGAGCATCTCAACCATCATCCGCTGCCGGCAGCTTCCTCGGCAATGCTCTCTTCTCTCTCTGCCTCACCTCCCTGTGTGAGTTGGGGCTGCCTTCTTGGCACTGCTGTACTGGGAATTCCTTTTTTACTCACGTGTCTCACCAACTAGCCTGAGAACCTCTCGGGGAAGGACCTTAATTCAGCGTTGTGTTCCCAGTATGTGGTATAATGCTCAGCACATAGGAGGTGCTTAAGAAATGTGCATGGACCAATCAGGTGGGCTCACTTACAGGCCAGATGGGTGTCACTTTCCGGCTCTTCATTCATCTATACTCTGTGAACGTTCCTGAAGCATGAGAGGTGGGCTGAGATCTATCACAGAGGCCAGACATATCATTGTTGTCACAGCGTTTCCGGGCTTTCGATCTGTGATGAACTGTACACGAAGCAGACAGCTAAGCATTGTGTCATGGGGGTCTCGACCTGGGAGAGCACAGGGGATGGAGATACAAGGTCTGGCTTGAGGAGTGCAGGAAGAGGTCATGGTCCAGTCCTTGAAAGATGGGCAGATTTTCAAAAGATGAAGAAAGATGGGGAGAGTTATTCAGGGAGAAGGAATGGTGCTATGACAAGTATGGAGCTGGGTCAATTTTGATTCAAAAGCAAAGGTTTGAGGGAAGCTCAGGACCAGCCAGCCAGACCCTCTCCTGCCAAGAGCAAGGAAGCAGGCATTCCTGATGATGTACTTGACAGCATGGAGCTCCATTTCCCGATTTCCCAGCTAACTAGGTAAGGAATGCCAGGCAGCCACGAGGAGCTCTCCGGAGCCATTAGGATCCAAGATGAGGATGGAAGAGAGTGAGGAGAATAACCAGCCTCACTCTGTGGGGTCAGGTGCCTCCTTCAGACACCCAGAGGTGTCCTAGAGCATTGGGTTTTGAAAGCTGGGTTTCTAAGAGGAGTCAGGGAGAGACAGGAGGCTGTAGATTCACGAGCACATCTGGGAAGCTGCGGTGTTTTACACACACCAGGAAAGCAGCTAACCGATACCTGGAGTTTGGGCCATGCAACTAGAACCTCAGGACTCAAAGAAGACTAGAGAAGTCAAGCAGGCTCCTGCGATGTGCTATGTTAAAAGAAGCCGCAGAGGCTAATGTGATCTTCCCACCATCATGAGGAAAGAAATCATTGCCATAGTTATGGCTTAATTTCAAAGCAACATCCCAGACTTAGAAGACTAAACTTGATGTTAACATTAACATCAAGCCACTGATGCTTCTGCTCGGGTGACTGTCAGCTATGTCCTTCTCGCTCTTAGATGCATAGGAAGTTCTACCCACCTGCTTCAAATTCATCCCCTTGTCAGTTTCATATTTCTGTCTGGAAGTTTTGTTCACCTTCACGAACCAGACTCACTCAGGTATGCTGTCTTCAGGCCATCCCTGCAAGCTTCCTCTTTCCTGTTGTATTTTCTTGTTTTTGATCTTTCAGGGCACACAACCTGTCAATGCCACACTCTAGTTTCTCTGCTTTTTGGTGGTTTGCACGAATCACATTTACAAAATTCTATTCCAAATGCTGTAAACAGAGGACATAGGCTTGGTCTAGCCTGAATCTTCCCTTGATTGTTCATCCAAATGTTAATACCCTGTCCCCGTGCTCCTCTGAATAGACACTTTGTTTGGGAGAGGTTCACATAATCGTAGGGAGCCTTGTTAATTGCAGAAAATGGAAGACTCATGGAGGCTCCAGGTGGTCTAAGAACCTCTGAATGCCCTGATTTCTTCAGCATAGCCTGCTACACCTCAAAGAAGCTCTGCCCCGACCACCCCACCTGCCCCTCTCCCTCCTGCCCTCTCTCAGAAAGGCTCCAATCAGCTGTTAAACCCACTATGCCTGCTGCTCTGTCCTTCCACCCCGACACCCCCCCCCATGATGTCCTCCCTGATGCAGTGGGTGTTTGGAAAAGAGGCCCCTCCAGTGTCTTCCCAGACTCCATGCCTCCCTCTCCTTGCCCCTATCTGATGGAGGTTAACTCCGTCCAGGGCAGGTAACTGGGCAACCTCCTCCCGCAGGGCCTGTCTGGCCATCCCACACATGGAGGAAGTCTAGGTCCATGTTGTTGCTAAGAGGCAGGCTGGCTGAAGCTGGTCAAAGAAGAAAGCAGTTGGAAGAATTAACTACAAAACAGATAGCCACTGAGGGTTAGGAAGGACCTCTCAGGCTGTGCAGTCAAGCCTCTGGACTCAGGAGTGACCCCGTCTCCCTCCTCGCCCTAGCGAGGTCTGGCATCTGAGCACACGTCACACACAAGGGACAACTACCTTCCCCAGAGCCCCAAGCTTATGGATGGTTCTAAATACTGGCACGTTCATCTTTATTTTGGACAGGGGTCCATCTCCATTTAGACACCTGCCACCCAAAATTGATTTATTGTCTGAGATCCCACAGAAGAGTGAGACCATCTCCAGGGCACACGTTCAATGATGTAACATGCATGCCCTTAGACTCTTCAGGTCCTCGGGCTGGACGGGTTTCATTCCTTTGGCTGGCCCTGTGAATCACAGTTCCTAGTCCCCTACCATCATAGGTGCTCTCTTCTGAGCAGACTTCTTATCCCCTCTGCCATTTAAAGGGTGGGAATCAGGCTTGAGAAAGACAATCTAACACTACTGCCACCTCCTTTCTCCTGGTCGCTATATGACATCCAGTCTAGAGCCCGCCAAGCTATTCCTCGTCCGCAGGTTATTTTGTACGGTATCTATATCCAAGTCTATATCTGTCCATGCATTTGCCATCACATCACATCACTGGCTCACAGTGAACTCACAGGCAACGAAACCCTCATGTCCCTTCTGTATGTGCTTCGGACAAGCCTTCATCGCTTACTTGAGCACTTTCCCTCATCTTTCTTGCACTGCTAGTAAATTAGCAGTCCGGGGCAGCTGCCCATGGACTACACAAGGCTTCATCAGCAGATTGCCACCCCCTCCTCTTAAAGTACAGTCTTCACGTCTCCTTCATTGTCCTCGTGGAGTGAAGCCTATCTATGAACTAGGCTGAGTGGTATTAGAAGGTCACTTGCGATTCTCCGAGAGGTAAGGGGGAGAGCCATGCTCTCAGGGGTGGGGAGAAGATCCCCCGCCAGGGTGGCTGCCTGGTGAGCGGAAGGAGGGCCCTCCAGCTCCCGGATTCCATTATCTCCTTCACAGCAAGGGTGGGCAGCGAGGAGCCTCGTGAAGAAGCTCGGAAGAGCAAAATCAGCCATTTTCCCCGACCACTTAACAAGAGGCAAGTACCGTGCTCGTGGCATTACATAAACCGCATCATTTAATCCTTTTAACAAACCAGTGAGGGAGAAATTAAACCCACTTCACAGACGAGAAAAGTGAAGATTGAAGATAGAGCGAGCCCACTGCGATGGGAACGTAGTTCTGTCTGAAACCCAACCTCAAATCTCACTCATTCGACTTGGGACACCGTTTAAGGGTTCGCTCTGTAACATGACCTCGGTTCCAAGCAGCTGGGCAAGGGGAGCCCCTGAGGGGTACAGGCACGCTGGAGGAAACCTGTCCTAGGCCCTCTGGGCTCCCCTGCCCTGTCCCCTACACCCAGACTGTGGCAAGTCTTACAGGGTTAATGGAGTAAGTGCCTTCCTTGGACCCAGAGGACAGGTGAGAGATACCCTCTACCCCCATCCTGTTCAACCTCATAGCGATAGAAGGCTATCCACCCCTGCCTGCCTCACGGTTTACATAAGACTTATCTTCAATTGATTAATCCTATACTGCTGACCCACAACCAGATGCCCAGCAAGTCAGATTTTGAATCAGTTATGGAAGAAGTACTAGGCCTGGTGTGGGCCCTGAGAGAGCCCTATAGCCAGCCCTACAAGACTTAGACATCAGAAACAGCAGGAGAGGGAGATAATGTAGGTAATTACCAGGAGCCAAATTGTGGCAGGTGGATGCTCGGTGCTGTAGGAATTAGTTCATCAGATTTTGTGGAAGGGCTGGGACTCACAGTGGGTCCCCCTGGTGGGTGGGCTATGATATGGGGACCAGACTACTGGGGGAGACCCTACAGGAATAGGGAAACAGGACAGGTATGAGCAGTTTGAAACACTGAAAGAGCTATGTAGTAAGCACAAAGTGTTATTAAATGTCATGTAGGAACAGGGCTATTCTTGCCCAAATCTGCATCTCTGACAACTACACCAATAATCACAAGCCTGATCCTTCTTCTGTCTTTGCTCACCCGTGGTTTCTGGTTCTGATGCTTCAGTCCTGGTCTCTTCTTCCTCATATTTGGAATGGGCAAGTCTCAGGAGACCAAGTTCTTCAAGACATTTGCCTGTAGGGCTGGGTGGTCTCAGGGGCTGGGGATGGAAATAGGAATGTCTCCCTGTGGGCTTGTCAAAAAGTCATTTCACCTGGTCCCAAACTTATAATCAGTGGAAGCACCCCTTTCCGGGCCGGAGAGCTGCTGTGGAGAAAAAGGCCCCTGCAGGTGGGATGTGGGGGTGGGACATAGGCTGGCAGGGGCCCTGGAGGCGGGAGAAAGAGGACTATGAGCAAGGAGGCACAGGAGGGGGAGAGGCACCTGGAAGGAAGAGGGGAGGGATGAGGGAAGGAGGGAGAGGGGACCCGTGGATGTAGAGGGGAGGGAATAGAGAGAGAAAAGTAAAGTCAGAGGAAAGAAATGTCTGGTGGGGGGAGGGGGAGATGTGTGTGGCACAGCAGCTACCTTAATCTCTTTAAATTTCTCCTCATTGATTAGGGATTTGCAGCAAAATCCCTCACTATGGGAAGACATTTGCTTTCCATAAAGCTCTGCTGTCAGACGGAGGAGGGATGCCTCTCTCTGGGTGGGGCCGTGCAGTGGGAAGAGAAGGCCTCAGAACCCTTCTCCTGTCTCCAGGCCTGACCCAAATCCCCTTTGTCAGTGAAGATTTCCTGATGTCCCCGAAATAAAATGTCCCCCACCGCCCCACCGGCGCTGCTCTGAGCGCCTCTTTCATTACCCGTTACACCAGAATGTGGTAGCTTAGAACAGGTACTGCTTCATCCTTTCTCACGGAGTTCCACGGTCAGGAATTCAGACAGGGATGGTGGGAATGGATCACGTGATGTCCACCAGGGCTGGAAGCCCAAGGTGCTTCTGCACCTGGCGCCTCTAGGACAATGGCCTTACCAGGTCGCAAGTGGGGACAGCCATCCCTATGGCCGCTGCTTCCCTGTTCTCCTCCACGAAGCCTGGTGGCAGCTTCCAGAAGCACAGGGAGTACAAGTTGGAGGAATGACCCTGCGACTAAAGAATGGAAGGAAAGAACGCTGCCTGTTCTGAGGTACCCCCCAAACCCAGGAACTCTTAGTGTTGTGAAAATGTCCACACATGCCCTGACTCAGAGCTGCCCCAGCCATGAAGGGAAATGGCTTGGTGTCTTGTGGACGAGCTGCGGGCTGAGTGACCTGGATGCGTTCCTGAGAACACACCCCTCACATCCGGGGTCTGAGCCACCTGCAGCCTCCTCCCCTTTCCCCACCACCGGTGCTGCTTCTGGAAGGCTCCACTGCTGAGGCAGCTAAGGAGGCAGTCCCCTCCCCTCCACCCTTGTGAGCTGGCTGTGGGCTCGGCACCTCCCTCCCCTAACCTAACAGGAGCCCGGGGAACCCATGGCTCTGTGTTCTCTGGGTTCTTTCTGCCCCTCCTCCGATCCCCTTCCCAATGTCAGGGATAACACAGAGCATGGTGAGAGTCCCATAAATACTGAATGAACAGACCCCTTTTGAAGGCTCTCATAACCATTTTCCCTTGACCTCCCCTCACCGCAAGTCTGGGCGGTCTACAGGCATTGCCCCACAGACCCTGAGGAGCATGGAAAGGGGAAAGGACTTGCTCAAGGTCACATGACCTGCTCGTGACCTTTGGAGGATCAATCCCTGGTAGAATTCTCTCTAGGCTGGTTGGGGGTGGAGTGCCCTTCCCACAAGGCCCAGGGCGATCGAAGTCCCCAGGGACTGCCCCTGGAGCCGTGCCCGGTGCCCGGGGTTGGCAGGAGGGACCGACTGTGATCGAGTGGCTGTGACTGACAGGTTTCACTGTGTCTCTGACTCTAGGGCTTCCTCACAACCCTTGTCTGTCAAGAGGTCTGATTCACAAGTCGCGGCTCTTGTCGTTAGAGCCTCCTGCTAGTTCGACCTCCTCATCCTAAAGATGTGGAAACTGAGTCCAGAGAGGAGACAAGCCTGGTTCCCAGTCACTCAGGTTGTTAGAATTGGTGTCGAGAGAAGCCACATCTCTTGCACACACTGTGTGCACCAATTTTCTAGCACCCTCTTACAATAGGAAGGGACCCCAGATCTTCCTCCAATATTAAATTCAGAAAAACTAGGTGAAAGAAAAATTAAGAGTTATAGTGAAGAAAAAAAATGACCAAAAGATCCTATGTATAAGTCCAGCTTTTTTTTTCTAACCAAACCCCCGTCAGCCGCCTCATTACCCAGAAGTCTGAACCTCTGCTGTGTGGCACCTGGGTCTTTCTGATAAACAGAATCCCTTCCCCACAAGCCTGTCCATTCTGCCCTCACATACCTGCCGTGAGAGAGGCAGGTTAAGGACCACTCCCACGTGATGGACAGGGAGAAGGAAGAAGCAGGGCTTGACTTTTGAAGGCCTCTTAATCTGGCTTTCCTTGGAGGGATCAGCCTGGGGGTGGGGAGGGAGGGGTTGGTGAGTAGACATGAATCAGTGGGAATGTAGTTCAGTCTGTGGAGCAGTCTGCCTGGGGAACCTGAGTGCCTTGCCTGGAAGTGGATCTCCTCCCGGTATCACTGTCCTTACTGGCACACAGGGTCTCTAAGGCGTTTTTCCCTGGCGGATTCACCCCTCCTTGCCAGAGCTCGTGGTCTTACCCACCATCTGCAGTGAGTTGGGGAGGACCTGTTGCGGTTGGGTTCTGACCCATTCTTCTGTCCCCAGTTCCTAGCACCTTCCATCCATCTGGACGAGCCACAGCCCCAGGCTTCATAGGAAGCCCCACTCCTTGGCCAGTCTGACTCCCCCAGTACCAGTGGTTGACCTCAGATTCTAACCAATTCTGCCCTGCTGAGGCCAGAACCAGCAGATTGGTCTTCTGACGGGCTGGGGCTTCTGGGGCAGTGCTTGGCATCTTTGGAAGTGGAATGAGAGGAGGGCAGAGTCACAGACGGCTTCCGCCCACTCCCCGCACACTTTTCTCCCCCTCTCCCAACATGGGTCAGGTTGAGAATCCCTCACTGAACATTACCAGCTTCCTCTGGTCGTGCTCAGCTCAGAAGCGCCTGGAAAAACTTCCTGAGATTTTTATGGAGATCACTGGTTTAGACCCAGCTTCAGCCAGCAGGAACTGAAAAATATTTTTATCTGATAGCTGATGGCCACCATTAGCAGGCACAGGCTCTCCTGTCTGCCCCACCGTGCAGGCAAGGTCATCACTGGTCTGTGTGGTACGTCAGGGTTGGTATCGGGCTGGCATAAGGGTTGGCAAGCTGCGGGGAGGCCTGGGACAAATTAGAAAAAGATACAAACACACATACATGCACACAGCCTAGCCCTCCTCCTCCCTTCCCCCTGCAAGGACAGATTTTTTAAAAACATGTCTTGTCTGGGCAGGTAGACTGAAGGCTCAATGTTTTAGGGTGATTCTCTCTCTTTCCCTGGGGGGGTCACCGTCCTGCACAGAACACATGGCTTAGTGAACAGAGCACTGGCTGGGTTCCAACACCCTTGACCTTTTTGGCTTGAACAAAAATGGCACCCTCCCCCCACGGCAGCCCTGAGCAGGCACTCCATACCATTTCCTCAGCCAGCTCTAATGAGCTTCCTCATTGTGCTTTCTAATGACAGCTCAGAGCCAAGGGGTGACAAATGTCTCCTAGACCTCTCTGTCCCTTTGCCCCCATTGGCGAGAGCCCTGGTGGGGTGGAGGCCTGAGCTGCCCCCACTCAGGGAGTAACCAGAGCAGTTTACTCATGAAAGGTCGCTAACAGTGGTGAGAGAAGCAGTGACAGTACTCATTATAATAGTTAAATTGCAAGTAATTCTTCACAGTTTCCAAAGCACGCATGCACTCATGTCTCGTCCTCCTTGAGACAAACTGTGGTAATGAGGGTTTCCTCCACTCATCGGTTCATTCTATTTTGAGGGCAGCCCAACGTGGAGGCAAGAGAAAGGAGTTAAGAATCAGGCTGATCTGAATTTGAATCCCAGTTCTTATCTATTACTGTCTGAGTGACAGTTTTATAGCCCCCTGAGCCTCAGTTTATTTGCAAAATGGGATAATATAATATACCTGTCCTAGAAGCTTTTTGGGAAAATTAAAGGAAATATATATGTTTTTTTGTCTTGCAGTTGGACATAGGGTGAGTTAATAAAAATTATGGAGCCCAAATAAAGAATTAATTTCCTGGAAGGAGCAGAGATAGAATAGCCCAGGTTTAGAAGATGGTGCATTGTGCTTCTGACTTACCTCCTAGGACATTTGTGGGGCACAGGTTGCCTATCAGTTGCTATGCCATGCATGGACTGTAGCAGTAGGCAAGCCACCACCCTATGCCACAAGGTCTTAGAATTGATAATCCCAGTGTACCCTAACCCCAAGTCAGTCATCAGCTTCAACACAGAGGTAGAGGAGAAATCATATCTCCTCAGTGGAAGAAGAAATAGTCTATTGGAGATGGTGGAAGAGATTTATTGAGATCAGTCTTCAAAGTGTCAGCAGATGGAGGCTGGGTGAGAGGAAGGAGGTAGCAATCCCAGAAGAGGCAAGAACTTTAACAGAGGCACTGAATGTGGAGGAGGGAAATAATCCACTTTTTTTTTTTTGACAGAGAGAGAGAGAGATCACAAGTAGGCAGAGAGGCAGGCAGAGGGGGAGGGGGAAGCAGGCTCCCTGCAGAGCAGAGAGCCTGATGTGGGGCTTGATCCCAGGATCCTGGGATCATGACCTGAGCCAAAGGCAGAGGCTTAACCCACTGAGCCACCCAGGCGCCCCAAATAGTCCACTTTTTCAGGACCTTGTGATACATAGAGGATGTCATGGTCCTCATTGCAGTGACTGGAAACTTGCAGTCCCCATAAAGAGACTGAATAGGAGAGAGCATAGTGAGCCCTCAAGTCAGCATGAAAGTGCAACATTCTGGTCTAGTTTATATAGGGACACTTAACCCCTTTTCTCCAAGATGGAGTAGGGTTCACCTTTTTTCTGCACTCATGCATTCTTTATATTATCCATGGCAAATCCACTCTGAGAGGCTTCCCAAACAGTAAGGACTTTCTGTAGCTAAAATCAGCATCTTGCTCTTGAAGAATCTCATTTGAAAACATGTCTTACGTGTATACACCAAAGGGGAGTTGGGGGCCTCAGGGCCATGGAAAGGAATAAGTAAGGAGGATTTGGGGTAATTCACAGAAATGCTCTAAAATAGTTAGGGAAGGAGCAAAAAGAATATCCATGTGTGTTGGGGCACCAAGCCGTCGTGCCTTCAGATAAGACTCAAGTCTCTTGAGGTGGTGAAGAGCCATACCCATCCAGTGGTACTTCCCATACTGGAGGAAAAAGAAAAATATTCTCTTGTAGAGAAATATACTCTCAAGGACTCTAATGTCAAATTACTTTTATTACAATGGTACTTAAATTTAAATTTATGTAACTATCAAACTAAATACACATTCTCAACCCTTGGAAATCTTACGTTAATTGTAAAATCAAAATAAATTTATTAATTAAGTTTAAAAAATTTAAAAACTCACCTTCAAATGAATCACATCAGTTTCATACGATATGTTGTTGTTTTGCTTAGGACACATGTCTGCTTACAAAGTGAATACCAAGTCTGACTACCGAGTCACACTGCCGAACCTTTTGACTTTGAGGTATCACTAAACATTATAAAATAACCCAATGTTTCTACCACTTGTCTTTTTTCTCCTGGAAACCCAAGATACAGAAAGCTGAATTAATTACCTTATTGAAATCACGGCAAAGTTCTTCTCTTTCACTCCTCGGATTTCCCGCGCCCCTCTCATCCCTCTAAGCCCCCACATGAGTGTGTGTGTGATGTGTGCCCCTGGACATCTGTTTTTTCGTTTGTAGAGTGTGCAGTATTGTTTTGTGGTTTGGTTTTAATTTATGTAAATGATGTTGAGCAATATATTTCATCCTGTTTCTTACCTTTGTCATTTATTGCCATGTTTTTATGAACGACACACGTTGCTGAGCGAATTTCTAAATATTGCGTCTAACTGCAGAATGTCGCGCTGTGCATTGGCTGTGTTTTCCTCGGCTCCTTTCTAGGGCTGAACACACCTAGATTGCCTCCCATTTCCAGCTGCCACAAATAAAACTGAGCAAATCTCCTCATCCATTCCTGTCAAAGTTTCTCTAGAGCGTGTCTTTGGGCATGGGACCGCTGGTTACAATATACGGGTACATAGATACCTTTGGTAAGGTTGCTCTCCACAGTTGCTAGGACAGGCCCACCAAGACCACACTGCTTTCCTCTTCTCACTCTCTCACCAAGACCTGATAGTGTCTGTCTTTAACATGTTTGCCACTTGGATAGGTGTAACATATTATACAATTTTTTTTGAAGATTTTATTTATTTGTTTGAGACAGAAAGAGAAAGAGAGAGAGAGAGAGAGAGAGAGAGAGAGAGAGAATGGGAGAGGGAGAAGCAGGCACCCTGCTGAGTAGAGAGCTCCATGTGGGACTCAATCCCCGGACCCTGGGATCATGATCTGAGCTGAAGGCAGATGCTTAACCAACTGAGCCATGCAGGTGCCCTTATACCTTGTTTTAATTTGCATTTTTTTCTGATTGGTAAGTTGACCATGTCTTTAATATTTATCAGCCAGTTTGTTTTTCTCTGCTATGAATTTTCTACCCATATTTTTTGCCCACTTTTCTATTAGGCTTCCTTTCTTGTGGATTTGTAGGATCTTTTTATATCATATTATCAATTTCTTAATTTTTTTAATACAATGAGACATTACCTTCAAGTTTGTGACCTATCCATTAATTTTGTGAGTTTTGTCTATGTGGTCACCACTGAATAGAAATCTTTCATTTTGTGGTAGTTAAAGCTATTAATTTTTACTTTGTTGCTTGTGCTTTTTAAAACTAATTTTTAAAAAATGTGTTCCTGGTGCCTGGGTGGCTCAGTGGGTTAAGCCTCTGCCTTCAGCTCAGGTCATGATCTCAGGGTCCTGGGATTAAGCTCTGCATCCAGTCGGGCTCTCTGTTCAGCAGGGAGTCTGTTTCCCCCTTTCTCTCTCTGCCTGCTTCCCTGCCTACTTGTGATCTCTGTCTGTCAAATAAATAAATAAAAATCTTTTAAAAATAAAATGTGTTCCCAACTCAAAGTGGAAATTATATTCTCATGTTTTTTAATCTATTAGCTTAAAGGTATGAGGTTTGCTCTGGGTTTTTAGAATATCGTCTTTATCAGGTGAAGAAAGTTCTGTTCTCAGTTTTTGAAAGTTATTTCTAGATAGGTTTGTACTTTATTAAAGTACCTTTTCTGAATATAGTGAACCAATAATATAATCACCATATGAATGTAGTATTTAGAATAAATTTCGGATTTTAAACTACCCTTTCTTTCCTGGCATTGATCCTATTTGGCTGTAATCTTTTAATTGTTTCAATTCACTACTGTTTCAATTAGTTAATATTTTATCTACAATTTTTGTTTCCATGAGCAGAAGTGAGGGGAACCTGTGATTTTTGTTCTTGCCCTATCCGTATCCAGTTCTAGACTTATTAGAAATGTGAGGAAGGGGCAGTAATGAGATGAGGGATGGGTTAGTAATGGGGTAGGAGAGGGATTAGTAATGAGATGGGGGAGGGGAAGTAAGGAGGTGGGGAAGGGTTAGTAATAAGGGGGGGAGGGGCAGGGTAGTTGCTGTGTTGTTCCCGCTGTTAGTTTTTTTTTTTTTTTTAAGATTTTATTTATTTATTTGACAGAGAGAGATCACAAGTAGGCAGAGGCAGGCAGAGAGAGAGAAGGGAAGCAGGCTCCCTGCTGAGCAGAGAGCCCAAAGCGGGGCTTGATCCCAGGACACTGAGATCATGACCTGAGCTGCAGGCAGAGGCTTTAACCCGCTGAGCCACCCAGGTGCCCCCCGCTGTTAGGTTCTTATTAGGCTCTGTTCATTAACCCAGATCAACTTGTTGCCAAGGTTATTGTAAACAAGAATACAAACACAGACGCTATGGTACCATCAAAGTACTCCCTTATGAGGGGGCCAACTCAATAATCCAGATTTTATGATTCCCTCAATTAGCATGTGTTAAGATTATAAAAAATTCGTATTGAAAAGAAATAGAGCAAAGCATATAAGCAAGCAGAAATCCTTCAAAACAGTGCTTCTCAAACTGAGATCAGTGGACCCCTAGGGACTTTGAAAATTTTGTGCTTTCATTTTGATATCAATCTTTAGATTTCTTTTTTTTTCTTGTGGTTGAAGTCTAGCTAATACACAATGTGGCATCAGCTTCGGGTGCACAATGTGGGGATTGGACAACTCTGTATGTCACACTGTGCCCCCCTCCAAGAGTAGCTGCCATCTGTCACCATACAGCGCTCTTATAGTACCACTGACTGTATTTCTCATTTTGATACCCATCTTTAAGAAGTAGTTAATAGAAACATAATCTGGATTAAACTGACCTGAAAGCAGAGGGAAAGCATGAGGAAGAGCTTCTTGGGTGGCAGAAACAGCAAGGAAAAAAACCCTGAGCTGGAGGGGTGATGGACTCCCTCAAGGGAAAGCCGAAGGGAAGGAAGTGAGCCGGGGAACAGGTGAGACCTGACCAGCGGGACGCTGGGTTTGTCCTGGGGTGACCAGGAACCATGGGAGGGAGTCTGGGGGACGCTGGGTTTGTCCTGGAGTGACCAGGAACCATGGGAGGGCGTCTGGCAGGGAGGAACATGGCCCAAGCATGCTTTATCATCCCTCGGCAATGGGATGGGATGTTGGTCATGGAGTGAGAGTAACCGCCCCTGCATTGCTCCAGACAGGAGACGAGGAAGAGATAGGTGACAAGGTGACAGGCAGAGCTGACAAGAGCGGCCACACATGGGACTTGCAACGGGCGTGAAGGAAAGGGAGAGAGCAAGGATGAACCTGAGCTTTTAGGCCGAGTGACTAGATGATGACGTGTCTACTGAGATGAGAGGACCAAGGGTGGCTCAGGTTCCACAGGTGGGCAGAAGAGCCCTGCTAGTGGCAAAAAGCAGCTTTAAGGAAGGGAAAGACTGTGGTTTTAAGGAAAGGGAAGATTGCTTTGCTGTGGACCAAGATTGATTTCACTGGCTTTAAAGGAGAAGGGCCACTGGGCAGGGGCAGTTGAACAGGCAAGTGGGAGAAGGAGCAGCCGATGGTTGATAGGGAGATAGGACTGAGGAGGGACCTGTCAGACAGGAGTACTTCCTTCTCAGAGATGGAGAAAGAAAGGAGGACAACTTGCAATGGTGGGAACTGAAATTGGGCCATCTCTGTCTTCTTAAGTTGCCAAGCCATCTGCAGCCATGTGATGGTGAAGTCAGGGGCTGGTATGTGGGTGAGAGGGTCCCTTTGGTTGTGGGAAACTGACTCAGTGACCGGAGACTGTACCTATGACTGACTCACATCCTGCCTTTGCTGGTATCACTCTCTGCTCAGCAAAGCAGCTAATTTCTTTAACAAGAGAAGCCCTAAATTCATTAGACATCTATTGAGGCCTTACTTTGGTCAAAAAATCTGAAAGTTGGAAGGTACAAACATAGCTAAGTCACTGTTCCAGAAGCTGACTAGTCACACCATCTGCACAGCACACAGTTGGGGAGGGGGTCTGCCAGGGACAGGAGTAGAAAGGGTTGGAAAACCAGGGGTTCGGCCTTGGAGAAGATCCAGCTTATTGGCATAGAAGAAAAGGACTGGCCGGGGTGGCACATTCTCTTGGGGGCTACCCCAGGGCTACTCATTCCTGGTCTCTGCACTTGGGATCACTGAGCTGCCAGGTACGGAAGGTCTCCCAAGAACACCTGAGCACGGGAGGAGTCCTGTCTGCTTAGGACCTGAGGCTTTCCAAAGCACAGTCAGGACTGCTTTAGGACCATTTTCATTATTGTTACCATCATAATTGGCGTTTCCTACATTGTCTGTTATCTCCTTCTGGTGTTTAGCAGCTTGGAAATGTTCTGCTTGTGATATTTTTTTTTTCATCTAGGCAAAACCATTTACTCCAACATATCCCTCTTCCTTTCCTTTGCTTCTTTCTCCTAAAAGAGAGCTCTAGACCATGAACTTTTTTTTTAACACAAAATAGTGGCAAATATATTTTTGAATATTATAACAAAGAAAGGCATTATGTGCCTGAAAGAAAGGCTCTTACAGAATTAGATGAAAACTTACATTCCTAAATTTTAAATCTGTCTCTCTCCCAAGGAAATACACTTGAGCAATTTTTTTTTTTTATGTGTGCGGTGAACAATTCTGCTTGTTCATAGGTTAGGAAGAGCTTTAAAGAAAACACAAGGCTCCCTTTTTTGCATATGCCAAACATTTTCACCCAGGGCAAAATCAGTTGCTATTTTAAACAAATTGATTTTTCTGCAGGATGTTGTAAAAATAATATTGCAGGCAGAGCCAGCCTGGGGCAAAACAGTGTGAACTGAGCTAAGCTTATCTTTGGTGATTTCCTGACTCCTCTTCCCTGATCAAGGGCTGACCTCCACTGGCCCCCATGTCATCCTGCCTGCTGAGGGCTTAGATCTTCGGTGGGGGAAACAGGGAGCTGGGGAAGTTGGGGTCGCGTCCTTCTCAGACACTAATCAGATGTGCAGCATTGAGGAGGTCCCTCCCCCTCTTTGGGACATAAATTGAGGGCATTCAATCCTGAAGGATTAAAAACTCAGAAGACCCCAGGAAAAAGCAGGTCATGCAAATGGGTGAAACAGGTCTGGCAGCAGACAAGAGGGAGTGGTGGGGACTGGAATGAAGTGGGTAAAACCTGCCGTGGAGACTATTTCGCTCCAGCTGATTGCTGCCATAGGTAGTGTG
Organism: Taxidea taxus jeffersonii; assembly: GCA_003697995.1. Taxonomy (NCBI): domain Eukaryota; kingdom Metazoa; phylum Chordata; class Mammalia; order Carnivora; family Mustelidae; genus Taxidea; species Taxidea taxus. The sequence goes on from ML100739.1 coordinate 28,292, forward strand.
AGCCCGATGTTGCCAGAACTTCCAGTTTTTAAAGAAAACCGAAAAAAAATCTGAGTTTTATGTGAAAATTTCATTTTTAAAACCACTCTTCAAGCCACCCAAACCTAACTGCAGACTGAATTTGGTTACAAGATAGTAAACTTGTGATCCCTGGGTTAGGTTATACCTCCCCATATATTTGGATCTATCAGTGTTTGGTCAAGGATTAAGGTTATACTGTCTCTCCCGTGTATCTCAGTCACAACCTCTTAAACATGAGCAGCCTGAAAAGTGAGTCTCTAATGGTGGAGCTGGAGGCTTTACAATGTGTGATCGTGCTTGGAAAAGTTACTTGCAACAAGAATTTTACCTGGTTCTGCACCTGTTCCCTGAGCCCATTATGCTGCCTTGGCAGCTTGGAGCTCTGCCTACATGTAATGCTAGCACTATTTATGTGATTTCTTTCTCATTAAAAGTGACCCAGTCAGTGTCGTCAAACCCACATGCAAAGTTGGCCATCTGTCTCAAGTAGCATTTTGCCAGAAAAACTACCCAAGTCAAATGGGAGCCCCCTTTAGTGGCTGTGGGGTCTACAGAGAGACCTGAGTTAGGAGGCAGGAGGGAGCAACTGTAGGTGAGTCTTAGATCTTGTCATGGTACTCCACTAGAACATCTTTATTTTACCTCGCTGTCCAAAACATATCCACCATTTAATATACTACCAAAATTCACTTTCCTGCTTTGGCAACAAGGAATTAGGAAAAAATTGACCCTGTCCAAAGCCCTTCTTGTGGCCCCTAGTCCAGGCAAGAACGGCCAGACTTCTTAACTCTCAAAAAAATTATCAGCTTTGTTGTGTCCATAGATCTGATATCTAAAGCATCAGTTCTCTCTTCATTCAACATTTTAGCATTTGCCAGCATTCAGCAGTGAAGCAACTGCTTTTTAGTTCCAGACAAAAGCTTAGCTGGAATAACTATAAATCTTAAGTTAGACCAATGTATATGCCACTCATTTATTGCTTACTGTTTATTAAGTTCTCTCCCTGACTCCTGTTGGGTTGTTCAGAAAGCTATATTCTTGGACCACATTAACTTCATTCCCTGCAGGAATATCTTCACTGAGTCGTGTTGGTTATCATGCCCATGACTTTTATGGAAGGCCATTTTAAGAATCAGTCAAATGAGGAACATTTCTACATTTTCTCTAAAAACTGTTGTGGAAGATATGTCCATTATGTTGTTCAATGTTCCTGAGACAATGATCCACATTATAAATTCCTCTTAGAATTTAATACCAGGAAAATGTTTGCTTCTCTTGGCTCAAGAGAATATTTCCTCTTACAGGGTCTCAAAGATTCTAGACTTCATAATGCTCCCTTTCCATTTTTGCCTTGGCTACTAGGAGTCTTAAAAGCCTGCCTTTGTTGGGGCACCTGTGTGGCTCGGATGGTTAAGTGTCTGCCTTCGGCTCAGGTCATGATCCCAGGGTCCTGGGATCAAGCCTCACATCGAGCCCCATATTGAGTCCCACATTGAGCCCCACATCAGACTCTTGGCTCAGCAAGGGGTCTGCTTCTCCCTGCCCCTTTGCCTCTCCCCCTGCCCATGTTCTCTCTCTCTCTCTGTATCTGTCTCAAATAAGAATTCTTAAAAAAAAAAAGTCTGCCTTTGTGATCATGACAATGTTTCCAAATTGGGAGCAAGATTATCTTTCCGTTTCATTTTCTTGGTGTTGACCTGTTTTAATTGTTTTCTGCATATATGTGTTGTATTGTATGTTGATTAAAATAGTTTTGAAAGTAAACAGTACATATATTATACATAAATTTCATGCTCATTTAAAAACACATGCCATTTTATTATTGTTTCCAAATTACTTCATTTATACTTCTTTAACCTTCCAGCTGGAATTATAATTTTCAAAAAACTGTTCAATTGTACTTAACACAGAGCTTTACACCCATTTAGCACTCAATAAATACTTGCTAATTTTTTCACTTCACCATTGACTAATAGCTCATTCCTAAGACACTGAAAGAAGCAAAAGAGCATAAATCATAGAGAGAATAGAAGTGTATTCATAAATGTAAAGTGAGTGAATAGACAGGTTTCACATACTCTCTTCCTCCTCTGTAAATGAATAGGGCATCTGACACAGAAAGGAAAAGTGTAACTTACTCAGTTATTCCTGGATTTCAGTAAAAAATCCCAATGAGCAAAGACACTTGAACATCAGAAAATGGCTTCTACTTGTCTAAAGATTTCCTGCATTTGGCAAGCATTCATTGAGTATTTACCACGTGCCTGGCCCTATGACTGGTGGGGGAGGACAGAGATGATAGAGAGTAGTCTAGTTCCAGGGTTACATGGAAAAGCAGACACCTCTTAGGGCCACAATTCACAAGATGGTTCTAGGACATTGCCTTTAGGGTCATCTTTCTGTTGGAATTGCCCAGTTTTGTGGAACAGGGTGAAGGGTGCAAAGGAACCATAATAATGACCACCGGTCTACACAATATGTATTTTCACAGTCTGTCCTCCTTCATCTTCCAGGTGTTGGACCAGTAAGTCCACCACCGCCATGTTTTTGATCCTTGTGCCCACAGCCATGATCGGGCTGGACTGAGGTGTGATATAGCTCACACCAAAATTAGACAATGCATATTTGCTTGCATTTGAGGTTTATGATGAGGTGGCCCTGACTGGGTCTGCAATAAATTGGGACCAAACTTACCTCGGAGCTAAACATCCCATATCGTCAAAGGAGGAATGGCATGTTGTTGGGCAATGTGTCTATGTCTATCAGTGCATGTTTATGTAAATTGCTTACTGACCCTGGGGAGTAATGTGACTACTTTGTTGCTAACACCCCCCCCCAATTTGCAGTAACCATCTCTTATAACATGCATACTATTAATTCACTAGGCAATACATATTTCTGTACTTTGACTTTTTTAGTAATAACATTCTAGGGAAAATATCAAATGATGGTCACAATTCATTTCAAAGGGTGTTTAGTAATTTAGCATGCATCTGTGAAATGTTACTTAATCCTGGGTGGTCTGTGTGCATAATTATGTTTTAATTTGCACATGATTGCTGACTCTCATATCATTTAAACAATCAGGATGCATCAAATGACTGGCTGTTGTCTTATAACATTTTGTTTTCCCCTTTGGAACTATTGGAAAGAGACCATCACATCCCACAACCATCTGCAATATTGCATGTGGATTGCTGAATATTGAATAGATATTATGACTATTGAATTTGGCAGCACTTCTGTGGCCATATTTGTATGTATTTTTCATTGTGTACTGAAAAGAAAATGAAAAGGAGGGAAATGATTAAAAAGTTCTGTGGGCTCTGCAGAACTGCTGTTGCATTTCTAGATCCCTTTCTTACCATCTCTTGTTTAGTTTTCCCTCCTATATTAATAACAACAGTATCTTACCTTTGCATCTGATACATATTCTAAAAACATTGTCCAATAAAGCACAGTTGACCCTTGAACAACAGGAGTTTGAACAGTGCAAGTCCACTTATGCTTGGATTTTTTTCAATAAATGCAGTACAGTACTGTAAATGCATTGCTTCCTTATGATTTTCTTAATAACATTTCCCCCTCTACCTTACCTTATTATAATACAGTATATAATAGATATACCATACAATATACGTATTAATCAACCATTTATGTTATCAATAAAGCTTCTTCTGATCAATAGTAGCTTCTGATCTTAGAAGGTAGATTCTTTTTTTTTCTTTAAGATTTTTTATTTAAACATATAATGTAACCCCACCCCCTCTTCCAACTCCTCTCCCCCCTACCCCCCTCAGTTTGTTTTATGACATTAAGAGTCTCTTTTGGTTTGTCTCCCTCCCGATCCCATCTTGTTTCATTTTTTCTTTTCTACCACCTTAACCCCCACCCCCGTTGCATCTCTACTTCCTCATATCAGGGAGATCATGTGATAGTTGTCTTTCTCCAGTTGACTTATTTCGCTAAGCATAATACGCTCTAGTTCCATCCATGTCGTCCCAACTGACAGAATGGGAGAAGATATTTAGTAGGTAGGTTCTTAGGGAGTCAAAAGATACACATGGATTTTCATTTGCACAAGGGGTTGCCTTTAACCCCTATGAGTTCAAGGGCCGACTAAACTGTGTTTGGTTTTTACCCTGACTGTAAGATGGGTAGACAGGGCTTGTCAAACATCTTTTGTACATTTGAGAAAACTGAGGCACAGAGAGCTGGTGACCAACATCACTGTTACTTGGCAACAGCTTAGGAGAGGCCATGAACTCCTGTTACTTATCTCCAAACATTTTCCACACATAATGCCCCTTTTAACTAGAGGCTAATGTAGTAGAAGATAATTCCTATCACAATCTAGAGCATATCTTCAGGATGTTGAGAGTGATTATAGAATCAGAGCATGAGGGTTTAATATCTATCTAAAAGTGGCCCATTTACAGGTGGAGTGTCAGTAATATGCATAGGTGTCTCTTTCTGGCTCTCCTTGATGCATCTCCTTTTAGAAATAGGAGGAATATCTTGGACTTTTACTCCTCACCTCTCACCCAATAAATTACAAAGTTCTGTTAATGTTTCCTTCAGGAATTCTGAAAACCATCCCTTTCCCCTCTTCCCAATTGTCACTGCCCTATTTCAGGTCTCTGTCCTTTCTCATAGTTCCCTGCAACAACCTAGTGAGTTTCCAAGTCTTCGCTCTTCCCCTATACCACTGGCTACCAACGCTAATCCTTCCTCCATAGCACTTCAAGGGTAATAGAGAATACAAATGTGGTCATGTCTACCTCAACAACTCCTACTGCATATAGAAAAAGTCTAAGCTTCTTTCATGATTTGGCCTCTAGGTGCTTCTACAAATGAAGCTCCTGCACTTCTTGTCTAAACCATAGTTTTCAGCAATATACCAATTTTCTTGCAGTTTCATGCTTGCCTGCTTTTGCATATGCTGTTCCCTGGGTTTGTGACATCATCTCCCTCCAGCATATACTCCACAGATACTTAAATGCTCCCTGTATATACACACTCATACATTTTCTCCATACTACCTCTTGTGGATTGGGGGCAGGGATAATGGAAATATTCTCCAAGATTCAGCTCATGGATTTCCTCCTTTGGGTTGTTCTTCCTGATCTCTCTGGGCTGAGTTAGAGACCCCTTCACTTTGCTGCCAGAGTATCTTTAGAGTTGGCTGGCCCTGGGTAGTGAATGAGTCTTCCTCTCTGCCTACTCTGCTTATGACCTATTTGATAGCAGGGGCAAGGTTTTATTAATCTTCATGGCATTAGCTTTATAGTTCCTAACACATATTAGGTTTTCAATAAGTGTCTATTAAATTGAAGAGAAGAGAATGGGGCACAAAAATTCTGTTTTGTTCCTATAGTGATAGACTTCAGCACCTTGGATAGCTCATTTCTTTAACCTGTGCTATGAGGCTTTCCGGGCCAATGATTCACACATTCTCCCCTCTGTTTAATATAAAGGATTCTCAGCACAATCCTGGAGCCTAGAGCAAAACTATTTGTAACCTAGCTTCATGAACAAAGGGCTACATTAGTAAAAAGCAGTTTTTTATTCCAGTGTCAGACTTGGGGAAGATTTTTTTTTAATCCTAGCTGGAAGACAAAAATAGATAAGGAGGGTCACTGTACTGCTGAGCTTTCTCCTTTTCTTACCCGTGGGGTAAAAACTCCTTGCCCTATGGGTCATTCCATCCCACTGTACCCTCCCTACAGTGAGCAATGGAGGATGCTGTTGAGTACGTTAATCCTTGTATCACTGTGTTCTACGTAAGAGGACGCTTAGGAGCATTTATTCAGTATTGTCACCTAAATACTTCTCCTGGATAACTCACTTATTTTTACCTTATGGACAAGGCAAACCATAGAACTGATTGTGTCTCTATCTCAAACTGACTATAGAAAGCTTGAAATCAAACTTGTGGTTGGTCTCTTGCTAGTATGTAAGAGTTCAAAATGTGAATTTTGTCTATGATCTTTATTTCTAGACACATCTTTTTCCTACTTTATTTTCCTTTGACCCATTTCCCCACATTTTATGGATTTTACTTTGCTTTATAGTATGTCTCATTATCAGCTATTTTGGATTCTTTTGTTATCAACAGTATCAGTAAATAAAGATATAAATAAATGCCATTAATTAGAATGAGAAACATACCATTTAGAAAGGAGCATGATATGGAAGTTGTATATCAGACTGGGTTGTCATCATTTTTTCAACTCCACCTGGGCCAGTTATATGATCTTATGCAAAGCTCCTGTACTTGGTAGAGCAATGGATCACATGTTTAATTCTGTAAAGGCTAATTAGCTTATTTTTTGCTCCTGGTGCTTTATTTTAATTTCAACCCTTGTCTTTCCACTTACAAATATGTATATTCCATTGGTTACAACAGACTGTTGATAGGTGAAGTATGTGAATAATTAATATCCAGCTCTGGAATGTTAAGGTGTGGCTGAGAGCATTATCTTGCAAAGGAGATAATTATGTATAAAATTTGAGAGCCTCCTTCCCCACGCCCCTCCTGTGAGCTCAAGGGAAATCAAAGGGAATGTCAGAAATGTGATCGTGTGTTTTTCCATGTAGCAAAGAACCACTAAATATGGGTCCTTAATGAAGTCTTCCGAAGAATATAGGGCACAGTAAGCTTTAAGAATGAGGGTTCTCAATTAGATGAACAGTCCAACTTTGAATCAAATACCTGTCAAGAATCTTGGAGACATTGGTGCTAAGGTTATGGTCTCAGCACCTGACTTAACAAACAAGTCCCCCTAAATTTTCTCTCCCAGGTAGCTTCCTAAGTACGTAAGGAGCTCATATAACCCACAGGGAGAATTCCAGAAGGGTATGCTCAGAGTTTGCCTGAAACACATAGACTATAACAGGAAAGGGAAATAAGAAGTTTGAGGACTGGAGAACTCTTTTCCAATGGCCCCAAACATTCACCTGTATGTAAGCTGAGTAAAAGGCATTCGGGGATAAAATATTCATGCTCTCCCTTTAAAGAAAATGTCTATCTCTGGAAGGTTGTAGTTATTCCTATCATCTTCCAAATATGTAAGATATTTTATTTCACTGATTTTATTCTTTTTTTTCTACATATATTTACTGACTGTATACTACCTACCAGGCATTGTTCTAGCCTCTGGGGATACAGCAGGGAAGTAAACCATAAAACATCCTTGCAGTACTGAGGTTACATTCTTGTGGGGGTGTCAGCTTCTATTGCAGAAAAATCAGCCAGATGGGGGGAACAGGGAGTTAAATTAAATAGTTATGGAGAGCTTCTCTGATAAAGGACATTTGAAAAGAGACCAAAATTAAGCGAGAAAGGAACTGAGCGAAAGGTAGGAGAAGAGCATTCCCGACCAAAGGAACAGGTTCAATTTCCCAAGTTGGGAGTGAACCTGGAAGTCAGTGTGGCTGGTGTGGAATAAGCCAGGCATTCTGGGTGAGGTTGGAAAGTCAGCTCAGATGAGGTCACAAAATATTACAACGAAGTCCTTGCCTTTTACTTTGCATGAGCTAGAAAGCTAATAGAGAGGTGATATGATATGATGTGAGATTACATACAGAATATAATGAGGCAAGGTTGGATACAGGGACATTGGCTTCCCGGGAGAGGTGTTTGCAGTTTAGGCCAAGGTCTGTGCAGTACAGGTAAAGGTGCAATCAGATTCTGCATATATTTTGAAGGTAAAGCTGGTAGAATTTACTGATGGATTAGATGAAGCATTGAGGGAATGGGAGGGAGTCAAGAAGAACATATTTCATTTAATAAAGCTGTTCTCATAGAAAGAGTAAATTGAGGGGCGCCTGGGTGGCTCAGTCATTAAGCGTTTGCCTTCAGCTCAGGTCATGATCCCAGGGTCCTGGGATCGAGCCCCACATGGGGTTCCATGCTCAATGGGAAGCTTGCTTCTTCCTCTCCCACTCCCCCTGCTTCTGTTCCCTCTCTTGCTGTGTCTCTCTCTGTCAAAAAAATAAATAAATAAAATCTTTAAAAAAAAACCCTTAGCTTTAAAAATAAAAGAAAGAAAAAAAGAAAGAGTAAATTGAGAGACAAAAATAAGGAAAAGTGATCCTTCTGTTCGGAAAGATAATATTCTAGATGCAAACAAGTAGGAATTATGGGTTAATGTGGACCTGTGAGTGAGTGACTTGCTAAAAGATGGAATTAGCTTTCCAATTAATGAGGGGAAGAATCCTGCTAAAGTGTGGAAGAAGGTTTGGTGGCATTGTAATCTCAGCTGGAGGTCATAATACCATAACTTTCCCTTCCCCCAACATTCCAATATTCCAGGCTTTGCGACCTGCAACCAATGAGGTTCTGTACCAATCTCGCCCCTCTCCCTGGCCCTGGGGTTGAGGTCCAGGGGCAGCATTTTGCTAGGTGGTCATTTCTGGCTAAGACCTAACTTGAGGCCATATGCACAAGAGCCCAGTCACTATGAAGCCACCTGAAGAAGAGTTGGTCCAAGTGAGTTTTGGGGTCCTACTACAAGGATGAGAGAAAAAAAAAAAAAAGAATGAGAGAGAGAGCCCATCATTTCACCAGGAAGGAGATTACTGGAAGTCATTGAGGAGTATCTCTGTGTAAGGTTGTTACCACTGGCTCTTGTTAGTGACTGAGAGACCTCATGTAATTCATTCTCCTGCTCAGTTGAACAAAATTAGATTTGTGAGACATCTTCTCCATCAGGACTTCCATAAAAAGAAGTTTGTTCTTGCTATCTTAACCCCATCCAGAGAAGATCTCAGCAGCAGGGTCTTGCCGACGTTATGAGAAGGTCTGCCCTCCCTGCTCCAGAAGAATTCTACTGACAGTGACCCAGCTTCATAAGTTATGCTTCCACAGAAAAGAGAAATTAGATGCTTATATGCAGCCTGAAAAGTAATGGAAGAACCCTGGAAATTCAGGAGTCTCTCCTAAGCTTCCCTGGAGATGGGGATGGGGAGAAGGAGCTTGTCACCTCTGTGTGAGGATGGTCATTTCCCCCTCATTATACTCAGAATCTCCTTGTCTACGGAATAATGTCTGATGGTGATCATGAGGCCACATGTTCAGATAAGAAGCCTCAGCAAAGGGAGCTAATCCAAAGTCACAGCTGAGACAAGCTGTAGACGATGAGAAGTTGTCCAGATGACATTAGATTTGACATTTCCCCCTTAGTGGAAGATTTCTTCTTGGAGCCACACAGAAGTTCATCCAACACTTAATTATCCAGGCACTGATTAGCTCATACCTCTTCTGGCTCCTAAGGATGAACCTATCATGAAAATATAAATGTATTACCTCTCACTCATTGTCACCCAGGCATGATTAATCAGGCTGTGGATTACTGAGGGCTTCTCTATTTTTTTTTCGTTTTCTGTTCTGTCTTTGGAGGATTCTATAAATTGGCCCGGCCTCCCTCCAACATGAGGTGGGTATGAGTAGAAAGAAGAGGTGTAGCTCAATGTTGTCTAAATATTCGTGAGTTAGGAGAAAAGATTTGACATGAGAGAGGCTAAATGGCTTAAAAATGATATTGGCTTCTCTTTAAGTTTTAATTATCCATGTTATCTCTGCTTTCATTATTATGGATCCCTGAACGTCAGTAGTAATGGCTGCACACTTGACAACCGCACCGTGTAATAACTGTGTCTGCTCTGTAATCATATTCCGGCGTGCTATTTATCAGGGACCATTAGAACTCATGATGCTGGAAAGCAACAGAAATAAGCAGAAGACAAGTCCAGAGTGCTGTCTTGAATGACCCAGTCATCTTTCATTATCACCCACTGCCTTAAACGTCAGATTTATATGGACTAATTCTGTTCTTTCTTATCGGTCTTCAGAATTGAGTCTGGAAGACCCATGATGGAACTGTACTGTCATTATTTTCATTATTGGTATAAATTGGTTTAAAGTCATACTCAATGCATGTTAGTTACAGAGGTTCCAAAATGAACTCATTGTTGGAGTCTTGCCATCTGGAATTCTTTTTCTAGACTCTGACCAAGCTTCACATAAAGACTTGGCATGGTCCTGCCCCTACCAAGCATGGGTGTGCCAGGGCCAATGAGGTTCAGTGTCCGAACAGAGAAGCCATCTTGGGGAGGAATCACATAGCCGAAAGCACCGCAGTTTCAAGGGTGGGGGGCAGGCCTCTGGCAAGGCCTCACAGAGGAGTTTTAGAAATCAGGCAGAAGACAAGACTCTCATTATCTGTAAACTCTGTGCCTAGGAGACTGGTCCTGGCCCTCAAATTAGGGTTCAAGGGCAAACCCCTAGTCCTAGAAGAGGTACTAGGAATAGCTAGAGAATTGCATAGTCAGCAAAGAATCAGAGGGGCCTGGGAAAGAGGGCAGTGGGCTCTCAGGGGTGAACCACAACTCAGTTGTTGTTAGTACAAGAGCTTCGATGCATTTCTAAGCATAGAGTGCTTAAGACACTGCCTAGACCATGTAAGTCATTTTTAAGTATTACTATTATCACCATCAACACCATTATTATTTTCCTGTAACTATTCCAGGAATGCTATATCCTGATTCTAATAAGAGGGGGCAGTGGTCAGTGTTGAGGACCCGGATCTCAGTTCAGCAAGGGGATGGATGCTAACCCCAACTGTTGTGGGTGAGGCTCTCTAGGTGTTATCTTCGTAGACTAAGTAGGTGAATCCCAGACAGTAACATGTAATAAACAGCCCTCAAAAACTGAGCATGCCTGATATCTGTGTGGGGAAACATAAATCTGCTTGGACTGAAATTGACTTTTTGTATTTCTAAAATAAACATTCAGGAATCCGAATGTGGATAATGCTAACTCTCTTCTCAGTAATCTATAAGCCTCTATGGACTGTCATAGTCCAAGATAAATAAGCTCTATTATTTTATTGAGGGTCTTCTGCAGCTGAGAGGAGCACAGCATCACACAGGAGGTGAACAATGGGATGATTGCTGAGGACTCCTGTCATTGATTCAGCCTCTACAGAGTTAACTCAGTCTGAAGCACATACAACCAATTCCATCCATATCAGTGCAACTGGATTTGGGGGAGTTTTTATTAAAAATTCTCAAATCAGCCCAATGCAAAAGAATTAGCTCCTTGCTACACCATATCTCCTGCCAAGTACTTGATAAAATGTGTTCTACAAATGTAGATATGGAGTCCTGATAAGAAAACTCCTTCTTACTGAATATTGGAATTATCGGGCCAATGTGGCAGCAAACTTGAAAACCAGGACAAATCCCCACTGGAGAAATTTCCAGACTGCTAGAGATCATCCATCACCCTGGGGCAACGTTGGAAAAGGAAAGTGAGAAACTCTTCGGTTTATCCACATGTTGGTGAACCATATTCAAGATAGAACTTTCCAGGCTGCTTGAAGTCAAACAACTTCCAGATATGTCAGGTCTAATCAAGGCTTCTAAGTCAGGGCTGACCTCTGGGTCAGACCCATCATGAGCTAGGATAGCTTCTTGCAGAAAAACTCTCTGACACGCCTTTCACGGCAGGGTGTGTGTGTGGATGCAGCAGACCTCTTGCATCCTGGGGATCCATCTTGTTATCTGCCTAAGGAAGCAGACCTCCCTCTCTCGAGTGTCCATGGCCAGCCTTACCAGCAGCTACAAAGGGCTGGAGGGGGTGCCGAGCAGGAAGCAGTGACAACAGGAGAAGCATGCCACGGAGAGATTGGGGATGACCTAGAATGGCCATGGCAACCTCTTTTTGAGTTATTGTTTGTTTGTTGGGGGGGGG